>JABUQX010044393.1:0-31778 GCA_015478945.1 Trachelipus rathkii | reverse complement strand
TACACTTCTGTCACACTAATCTCGAGAATATTTGCTTGTAAGAATTTAAAAATTCGGTTTTCTAATTAAATTTCTTTCACTTTTCATACAAACTTTTGCATATTAAAAATTATATTAATTAGGTAATTTGTAAACACTCTTCTGCAGTTCTACATTTAGATTTTAATTATCAAATATAAACCTTAAACTTAAGCCAACATTTCCACCTAACTTATCTAAATGCATATAACTTGTTCTTCACAATCAGTATTCTTTAGTCATTATACTCAACCTTCTCTCAAAGCAGACGAAATACTACCAGCATTGTCTTCCTACATTAACTACTCAAATAATAATTAATTCCCATTATTGTATTGTTTGCATATAACTATAGTTCCTCATATTACACACGTATACTATCCCTTATCATATAAGGGTTATCATATATTATTTGCGCTTCAGCTCCATATCATTATATGAAACTATATAACATACATTAAAATAGCTTTGGTTGCTAATATATATGCTATTACTCACTTATATAGCCATTCTTAGATCAATATTTCCGCAGGCATATTTTGACTCATGAGACATCTATCCCGTCCGGCTCCAGACTTATATGCATGTCAAGATTTCTACCGTTCTATACAACTTTTTCACTACTATATCACATTACTCTTACTATTACCTAATCCCAAAATTAATTATACCTATATTTACTTTTTCAACCATCAACGCTACATAAATTCAGCTAATAAACTAATATCTTCTATTATATAATCATGCCAATTAGT
The DNA here is from genome assembly GCA_015478945.1 of Trachelipus rathkii. NCBI lineage: Eukaryota > Metazoa > Arthropoda > Malacostraca > Isopoda > Trachelipodidae > Trachelipus > Trachelipus rathkii. Next base: position 31,005 of record JABUQX010044393.1, on the reverse strand, counting down.
TATTGTATACAGTTTTTATCTGAGTAAGTGATCTTTTTCCCTACCATAACACTTTATCACATTACATATTACTCATCAGTTTACTCGTAAAAGCTCACATTCAAATATATTATTATATAATTCTTATGCAAATTTACCTCACTTATCTCTAATTCCTACCCTTCACGCTTCATTTTCAAGAAATTATTTTCACTTATATTCTACCCATAAACTTGTAATAAGAATCTTACCATATTCTATATTAATACCTCTTACAACTGTATATTCATTTTTACTACTTATAATTTTTTTATTTATATGTATGTATATATAAATTTCTTTTTTTTACTATCCTTCTCTGATTTCAACTGTTGTTACTTTTCTTTTGAAATTCATCATCATTGGCTCTTTATATATATACTTAGTAAGCATATCAAACGCTACTGCAGCCTTCTTATTTTACTTTTTACTCACGACTATATATAATCGCATCATCCTATCTTGTAATTTACATCACACTATTGTAGTAATATAAACTTTATTACTTCCTACTTTCGTACACTAAATATCACATATTTCTATTTTGTGCATTTGGTTCGCAGTATTTGTTACACAGTCTTCATATATCTTTAATTATATTTATACATACATTTACAAACTCACTGATTATTATTTGACCTCAAAGTTGACTTATTTTTAAAATAATACTTTTCCTTAATTATACACTATATTAAGTTCACAATACTTAACTTCTGCAGCTCTTCATTATATATTCTTACTCTCATTCTTCTATTTTTACACCTATTACTTTCAATTCAACTTACTCCACTTAATATTACTTAATTTCATGCTACTCAAACTTCAGAGACATGATACAAAAATAGAATCTTACAATACAGTAAATATTCTCTCTATCAGATTTTCAGCTTCGGTGTATTAACACACTATATGAATATATTACACATATATTTTTTTTTAATTTCGTTAACATAAATAATTCAAATATATCATTAATTAAAATATGAGCACATTGTTTACCCATCATTCGATATACCCAACTAATATACTTCATGCCTTACACCAATATCGATACGTATTAATATACTTATGGTTAATATCATTATGTTGACGATAAGTATTTACACACACTCATCAACTTCTGCGTCACATGAATAATTCCCAATTCAAACTTGTACCTTCTACTAAGTGAAAATTTATTACATAAGATTTTTTCTCCCTTTTTTAAATAGCCATACTTTTTTTACTCAATACTATATATTTACTATATATATATACTTATACTTAATATATATAATATATATATATATATTATATTATATATATTAATATTATATATTATATATTAATATATATATTAATATTAAATATATATATATAATTAATAGTGTATTTATATATTATTTATTAGTCATTATATTTAAATTATTATACATAATAAAAATTATGATGTTAGATAAGATTAATATATCTTAATATATATTTATATATATATATATATATGATAAATATCAGAAGCTGGCTTTATGTCGCCTAACCATGATTGCGCTCTAATGCGACCTATGCGCAACTAATGGTGTGAGCTTGATCTTACTCTAGCCCATTCTAATTTAGTGATAGGCGCAAAAGTCTAGTCATAGGACGCTTGAGTACAGTACTGTGTCGAAATATATAGTCACAGCGCTGAAGACATGAAAAAAAGCAAATGAGGAAGCTCACAGATCAATTGAATAACGTACACATATTCAGTCATACGCGCCACTATGTAACAGGCAAACTAATAGTTTGTACATATAAGTTAATTAATTAGCTTTAACATTAAAAGTGTTATAAGATATATAACATATGCATGTCTCTTTAGAGTCAAAAACTCATTAGTATTTATAGAATTCTAAAAAACGCTAGTTGTGAGTGATAAATAACATAAAATAATATATATATAAATATAAATATTAGCTAAAATGTAACTATAATATACCGTTTAAATTTGCCTATAGAAATATACATTAGGCATGTTATATATTACTAGCAATTGGTATCTAAACAACATAATATTGATTATCGCTTGTTGATATCTATCGTTTTGAGGTATCACAGTACTGTAATAACAATTTTTCCTGTCATATATAAAAATATACATTTTATAATGTATATTATATACATCAACTTTGGCCTAAAATATTGACATGGTTTTTGTAAAATAAGAGGAAGTATATAATAATTTTTATACAAATATAAAATTTTTGTATACTTATGTAATCTTCTTTCTATACTCTATTTAAGTTCAGTTAGCATTTAATTAAAATACATATATTGGTTGGAGTTACATTAAAGCTTCTCTCTATAATAAAAATATCGCACCAGAAAGTTGGTCCAGCACGTTGTCATTGTCTCTAAGGAACTCGACTTGTAGTTTCGCATAGCTTTCTCAGTGCGCGCTGTATGCGTGGATATCCTCCTGGGTGAAAAGGGAAGAATCATGGATCACAAAGACATGGAGAAGGAAAAGGACGTGTAGATATTAATCATAGACAGTGTGAGTGATGTAACCTTTGTTTAGAGCATTTAATTGTGTGGTCTTTCCTTTCTGCATATTATATAAAAATAGGCTAGCAATATTAAGCGTTTTGTCTTATATCAAATGCAACATAGTGCGGATTATACTTTGACAAGATTAATGAAACTTAAGAGATCACTTTACTCTACTCGGCCGGCGAAAAAGTCGCAGGCAGACAGCATGGCGCATAGCGTATAAGGCTTGCAGTGTCGCATATTAGATGTAGTAGAACCTATTGAAATCAGAAGATTTTATGGTCCGTGATCGCAGAGTCGACTTAACGACACTAGGTGCGTTGGTGTAATCAGAACCTTCTGTGCCTCTCAGGGGTTGAAGAATCAACCTCTCCGGTGGTGACGTGGCTATAGGGCGCATATAAATAGTCTCGCAGGACGCACAGCAGAAGATTTTATATAAATTTATTAAGGAAGATTGGCGGTCGCGCACAGGGGATAAGAGTGAGACTTATTATTCATCATTTGCTTAAATACGCTACATTATAATATTTGAAATGACAAGCTAATTAATATATAATATGATCTCATTAACATACAATTCATAGATAATTAAACCAGATAATAAGAAATTTATATAATATATATAATATATATATATTATATATATATATATATTATATATATATATATATTATATATAATATAATATATATATACTATATCTATATATAATATATATTATTATATATATATATATAATATTATATATTATTAATTAATATATATATATATATTATATATATATTAATATTTAATATATATATAATCTATATATATATAATATATATAATATTATATAATTATATAATATATATAATTATATTATAATATATATAATATAATATAATATATATATATATATATATATATATAATATATATTATTATATATATATTCTATATATATATATATTAATATTATTATAATATTAGTAATATATAATATATATATATATCGTATATATATATTATATATATATATATAGTATATATATATATATATATATATATATATATATATATTATATATATATTATATATATAATATATTCAATTCATTTTTTGAGCTTCAACTAAAACTACATTTTACAAGTCTTGCTATCGGTAAAAGTTGGTTATAATCAAATTTTCTCCATCAAATGTTAATCTAAGAATTGAGTCGAAAATTAGAGCAATTCTTGTCCTGGAATTCAGAAGAAAATTCCATAGTTCGTATTTTGAGAAGAGTGTTGGCGAACTTTGCTTCGGTATTGTTTAAGTTGAATTATATGTAAGATGAATTTGTCCCATATGTCCTCGACAAAGCCTTTCCCACTAAAAGGGTTGAAAGTTCAAGTATGTTCAGTATTTTTTACGTTGTAGGAAAGGATTGGGAGCGGTGCAAGCGGATAAGTATGGGTTGCAGAAGCATGCGTTGACTAAGTGAAATACAGATTAGCTTGTAAAGTTATTCCTCTGAGCTGCGATGAATTTACAGATGGTTCGTCGATAAGAACTCATAAAATATATTTAGAACGATATATGAATAGGGAAATGAAAGCAGCTTCCCTTATTATGCAACACCCACATGATAATTTGATTCGAATTTATAATGTTACTTGCTTGGAGAAAAGATGGTTACTTTTTTTTATGGCTCTTGGTAAATGTAATCTACTCAACTGGCTAGGTAAGTTCAAACCTGAAGGATTGGATGAAACTGAAACCAGATGCGTCTTTCGTCAGTTACTATCAGCACTTTACCATCTACATACAAAGCTTGGAATGGCCCATAGAGACATAAAGTTGGAAAACATCATTGTTCATGGGTGGAAAAAGGCCCCAGATGGACACAGACATCTACACGTACGCCTTGGGGACCTTGGATTTTGTCGGTAAGGATAGATTACTAAAACGCAAGAAGGAACTGTGTGGTATCAAATGTGTGAGTCTTAATGTGGAACTATTCCGTATTGCCCGCCAGAAATCTTGTCCGATACTGAATATAACCCATTCAAAGCAGATATTTTTTCCCTCGGTGTTGTAATGTTTTTCATGAAAACATCTGTTCTACCTTTCGACCCAACTTAAAAAGATAGGAAAAAGCTTTAGCCAGAAGCCGTCAGGGCAGCTAGTTAGCTTAGCAAAGGAATGAAACAGCTGCTACAAGATATGTTGCAACCCTATCCATGTCTAAGACCATCTTTGGCAGATATTGTGACCTATAATTGGGTAAACGAAAAATGTGCGTTTGATGAGGTTACTTTTAACTCTTAGGACTAAGTAAAAAACAAATATTGATTTTTTTTTTATTTAAATAAAATTTTAATTATCTCTAAGGGCAATCAAAAATTATTCTTTTTACTTTTCTATATTCAGAACTGAATCCATTATTATTATTATTATTATTATTATTATTATTATTATTATTATTATTATTATTATTATTATTATTATTATTATTATTATTATTATTATTATTATTATTTTCGCCGCAGTTTCTTCTTTATTATTTTTTATTAAATTATTAATGAATTATAATGTAATATTTTTATTATTATTATTATTATTATTATTAATTATTATTAATTATTATTATTATTATTATTATTATTATTATTATTATTATCATTATTGCTGAAAATTCCTTTCATTTTTTTATTTAAAAATCGTAAAAACTAATTTCTATATCATTTTTTTTAGTTCTACACACCCATATATATATATATATATATATATATATATATATATATATATATAATCATAATATATATATATATATATTATATATATATATATATAAGCGGATGATTTGAATTTTGTGTGGCGCTCTGAAAGAATTTTTGAGGGGGCGTTGGTAGCTGGAGTTGGCAAGGGTGTGTAAAAGGAGAGGTTTTGAAGTAAATTAGATAAGAGTAAGGTTATAGTAAGGACTGAGGGGAGTCCGCCGTGTGAAGCTTATGTTAGATGTTGGATGGTAGCAACTGGCAACAAGTATTTGAGTTTTAAATATTTAGGATACATGTTAGATGAAAGCGGAACGGATGATGCAGAGCGTATTAGGAAATTTGTGAATGGTAAGAAGGTGGCCTGGTCAATTAAATCCTTGTGGATGGTAAAGGGACCTAAGTCTTTGAGTGAATCTAGGGTTTTATTGCCATGAGGGTTTTTGTTTTCCCTGTGTTAAAGTATAGTAGTGAAATCTATGGTCTGAATAAGAGTAAGATCTTTGGTAGCAATGTGTTCAGAACTGGAGAATTTTAAAGGAGTGTTAGGTGTGAGAAGACTTGATAAAATGAGGAATGACAGTTTTATGGCGTTGTGGTATATGAGAGAATAAACGAGAGTACATTGAGATGGTTTGGTCATATGGAAAGGATGGATGATAGTCGGTTGGTTAAGCGAATGTATAGAGGTGAGTGTGCTGGAATCGACCGACTGGGTAGACCGAAGAAAAAGTGGGATTGAGTCAGTAAGTATGCCTGAAGGAGAGAAATGTGAGTTAAGTAGAGGCGAGAAGAAAGTTTATAAAGAAGAACGAATGGCGGGGTTTTTTGGGAGGGGGTAGGGGGTATGGTTGTGGGCCTGGCCCAGGGAATGAACCCCACATTGGCAAGATACCACAGTGAGGGTCTGTCGCAGTCTCATGAAAACTCTAGGGTGGATTTTCTCTGACTGCGAGGATTTCTCACTTAAGTGTTTAAAGGAGGCCGTAAGGCGGGGCTTTCTCTCGAGATATGTCATATTCTTCTCAACTTTCCATTTCCGGTGTACTGCGACGTATATACACCTCACTCTTATATAGAAGTGATGCCTCAAAAATTATAGTGGAGATGTAGATAAAGTGTGAAATATTAGATATTATAAATATATATATATATATATATATATATATATATATATTAATTAAATTATATATATATATATTAATATTAATAATATTATATAATATATATATATACTATTATATATATATATATATATATAATGTATATAATGTAATTTTTCAATTCTATATAAAGAATTATATTTGTAAGCCAATCATTTAAAATCGTTTTACGTACATTTGTATCACAGTAAATAATGTATAACTCTTTAAGTGGAGAAATTTTATATTACTACATAAAAAGAAACATAGTAAAATGAAGTAATAAGCAGTTGACTGATTCGTGAGTGATATGATATAGATATAATGTAATTACGATTTCTAGGCTGATGAATATGGAGTTACAATTCCGACAAGTTTACTTTTCTCCAAATGTAATAACGTAGAGATAGTGGTAAATAATATTAATATAGTGTGAAATATTGTGTAGGCATAACTATATTAATATAGAGCAACTCACCAGTGGCACCTTCAAAGGTGATAAGGTGAAAGTGAGTCAGTGGATGAAAATAATATGTTTGAGTAAGTAAAGAGATTAGTGATAGTATAACTTTATATGTCACGTTGACGATACGTTAAAATCATTATTGTAATATAATAATAGTTTGTCGGTATAGTTTTATGCATATGGTCTTTAGGTGTAATTGTGATATGATGAATAATATGTAATATATGTATATGACTCCATGAGTATGAATATTAGTTTTATTTTAAAGATATTCTATATACTGCGCATATATAATGCATAATCCGGATGAATGGTAAGTAGCGACCTCGATACTCATGTGTTTATATGTATATGCATTCGCTCAAAACCAAAGCGAGGGTCCCACGGTAAGTCGTGACAGAATGGACTATCGGGTGGGAGAATGTACGATGAGCATAATCATCGATCACTTTTCCGTGGTGCTCTTGAAGTGCTCGCCGTCACTTGCCTACTCGGAAAAGTTAAGATTTTGAAGTACCACCTCCTCCTTGATTAGGGCTCTGCCCGTGAGTGATGGTCGTTATCTAATCTGGTAGAAGTTAGAAATTATAATCACCTTATATATAGGACTAGTATTATCCGAAGCATTTATATAGTTAAAACTCACGTAGAGTATCCCATAATTAAGAAAAAAAAGCCCTAATTTTATATCATATTAATATTTATTAATTACATATAATAAATAATTAAATTACTTTCAACCTACTCACGCTAGTGCTTTGATGTTTAATTATATCATTCATATAGTATAACGATTAGAAGTAGTTGAATAAATATTTATTACTCTATATATATATAATTAGTATATATTCTCTGAAGTACTCGAAGACACGTATTCAACTAGTTGAGAACCATATATAAATAGTCAAACCGTGCTATATTCATAGTTTTATTTAATATATTCTTTTAAGCATTATCATAGCGTCATCACGATGAAAGCACAGATCCTTCAACTCTCACATAGCACTAAACAGTATAAGAAGAAAAACTTTAATTATTATAGGTGTATTATGTGACTATCTGGTTAATTTCAAATTAGACAAGATAACATATCTTAGATCCTCATTAAAACTCAAACGGAAGCAATCTTTAATAGCTAGAACAATAAACTACCTAAATTCTTGACCGATACTCGACTTGCGTTAGGGGCTCAGGCATGAATAATGGCCCAGAACTTATCTTGCATTTGTTACGATACGAAAATCTTCATCTTTTTCTCTCCCTCGATCACAGATATACTGACTGTAATCATTTTTACATCCTTGCACTCTCTGCCAAACACTAGACACGTAATTCTACTCCTTATTTTTACTCTTTTTCTATGTTTATTTATATATTTTATATTTATTTATATTGTAATTTTATATCCTCACTACCATTGAAGGTCCTTTTAACCCTTTAAGTAATTTTGTACGCACTCTTCCGCACATGGTCTTTTATCAGTTATCACTCTCACAACTTCTTCCCCGTAGGATGACGAGAGTACAGGCTTAATAACTGGTTCTTTATTGTTACGGCCTATTGATGACCGCCTCAATATGTTCAAGGGGATCCAGTAACACCACGTCAGTTACATATACTATATCTTCAGACGGAGAGGTCTGATCCTGAATCTTTTGCGTGTGTATAATTCTACTGATTTCATGGTGTGAAGTTAATTAGTATGTTCTCAGTGAGGTACACGAGAGTAAGCCACTCGGAGTGGGGATTCGTTAGTGAAGTATTTCTTACCGTAGGCCACATGCTACTAGAGACCTATCCTAACTATTAGTAGTGTAGTTATATATATCCGGAAGATTGTCGTCGAGATTACTCTCATAGAGTATTTGTGTAATCCTATTGATGAGGGAAGGATACTTTCCGTTATCAATAAAGCCTGTTATATAGTATATAATACTTTTCTATTTTTACATGTGGTAATCAGTTATGTTTATTGTATAACTTACTTTTGCTCACCTATAACGAGAACGACTAGTCTAGATGCGTTATATACATTCTTATGAACTAATGGATAAATCTTGTAAATAAATTAAGACGTATAGGAAACAATATTAATATGTAGAAATCATCTCAAATAATCTTCTCTATAATCGTGTATGACTCTCCGAACTAAAGTTAATAATTCAGCGGTGATTTATACTCTGATCAAGTATACAACCTTACTGGGCGCCATACTTGCTAGTCAGCAGACTTCTCGCATATCTATCTAGATGTGAATTAATGTTATATATCCTTCAATTCACTCTTCAGATTATTTCACCACTATAAGCAATATAATAGATGCTCTTTTAGCATTTAGCTGTCTACTGTATTCGATTGAAGGGTATACGCCTTGTGAGCTAATCCCACGTCCATGCTCTCCGAGCAAGTTTCTGTCCTAGGTCCTGATTTATCTCGCTTCGCAAAATTCTACGCTCACTCCTCCTGAAATGTGGTTTCATAAACATGTAGTAACAAATTCCTATCGGTGTAAGGGTGGTCTGGAACACCACCCATGATCATTACTGCAGTTTCACACGGAGAAGATTTAATTCCAAACATGCTTATTTGACACGGACAAGAGCTCTTAGAAAACACATGGGGTACGGTGCGGCTGCGCGTGTCTACTTTCTTTTTCGACCTTCCCGACCGCAACCTCTCCCATACCCTCCCCCCTCATGCTTCAATTTTTACGGCAGAATTAATGGCTATAATGATTGTCCTCTCTCGAATTTTATTCCTTAACCAAGACCACTCTTATGTCATTTATTCAGATTCGCTCAGCACTCTCCAGGCGCTTAAAGCCCCCTATTCTAAAAACACAATGGTATCCACTGTACAACAATTTCTTCAGCTGCTCCACTCTTGCAAGAAACAAATTACACTATGTTGGACCCCCTCTCACGTAGGGGTAACTGGCAACGAAATCGCTGACAGAGAGACCAGAATGGCCGCCTCCTCTTTCCGGAGCTGTTCTAGGTATTTTCCGGATACCATTCGACATGGTTGTCTCCCATCTTTAACTGTAGTTAAACTGATTTAAAAATAACAAAACGATGTTATATAAGGTAGGTCTTCAGTAAAATAAATTTGATTGATATTAAGAATGGCGTCAACAATTTTATGTTAAGTACATAGGTAACATAAGAATGTTGAATAGCAAAGATTTTATGTCCAAATTTCATATAACAGAATTAGTAACTGAAGGAATATCATTTTAAACCTTGAAACACAAACCTTTTGAATTTGAAACGTGCGAACAGTATAAGTGGCCAATTCCTGAATATCAGTAAGCGTAACGTGAATAACTCCGTATTTCTCGGGAGCCGAAATTCTACAAGGCCAATACTGATCACATTTAATCCGTGTTCTTTCTTCTAACTTTGTCATCATTACAATAGTACCAGAATTTTGTTCCCAACACATTCTCCAAAAATCGCTGAATGTTTCGGGCAAAGGTCCCTGAGTTGCAATATAAGCGTTTTGCTTCCGATAGCCATCGCAAAAATTGGCATTTATATAATCACTACCTTGAATTCCGTCTATTAGTTGTAGAACAACTCTCGAGTGATCGTAGGCAATTACATTTGCATATCTATTCTTTGGCTTATTTACATCATGATTACTGTTTTCCCATGTAAACTGCTGACCAGGCTCAATGGACTGTAAAAAACAATAATTATATCGTTAAACATACAAATTACTGGACTACTGAAAAAAAATGGTTGCCTGAGAAGACATATGCAAAAATAACCAACACACAAACCTCATATTCCTGAGAAAATTTTTGATTATCATTTGCTTTAAGTCTTTCGATGTGATCTGCAAGTTGGGTAATAGGTATTGGCGGATGATTCATCATTCCGGGGGTTTGAAAGTTTAGCCTTCTCATTTCCACTGGATCTGATGGAGCTGATGGAATAATGCCGATTCCACCACTCATACCAATACCACCACCCCCTCCTAATCCCCCTCCTCCGAGATCAGCCATTAAAGGTTTAGTAACTTGTGCTTGATCAGGAGACTTTGGCTGGCGCCTTCTAGTGGAACAAATTACTGAATTAATTAAGGAATATATGTCAAATATTACACTCCTAAATTTATTTTAAGCATTTTATTCCTTAAAATAATAAAATATCGACAGAAACGTACTTCCAAACAAACAGGAAGCAAAAGAGACAGATAACCACTAATAAAATTGCCCCAATAACAGGTCCAATAATCATGAGCATTTCCGTATCATTTCCAGCTCTGGCGACGTTGTTTATGCTACTATCGGTGGGTCGAAAGGGATTAGGCCTTGAAGGAAGTTCTCCCATTGGTGCAGGACGCATGTCTAAAGAAATGTGTTCCGAGAATGGTGAAGACGTGTAAAGGTGCTGAAATAAAAAGTAATTAATATTAAGAGAAATGAAGGAAAAACATCAAGCAAAAAAAATTAGGTATTTTCAAGTAAATCTAAAACTACTTCAACGAGAGCGACTGCAGAACATTAGATAAAAACAAATTGTTTTTGATTAATTCTATTAAATAACATAAGTTTCAAAAATGTCAAAAGCCAAATAAATAATAATATATAAAAAAAAATTTATATTAGGGTAATAGGTATATACTTCAGCTAACATAGAGAGTTTAAGTACAAATGGCTAAAAGAGTAACTTATAACACAATGAAGATATTAGTACTGACAAAACTCACTTTAAATTTTTTTTTAATTTGTCAAATTCACACGTCAAAAAAGAAAGCATAAAAACAACGCGAAAAACAACGTACTAGACGCGGCATATAAGCAAACCCAGGAAGGAAAAAGGGATAAATAAGACCATGAAGGAACAGCACAACAAACACTACATCAAATCAACAACCGACAATAACTAGAAGGAAAAACGCAAACAAGGGAAAAAAAAAAAACCAAAAATTAGGAATAAAACAAATAGAGCAGAAGATGATATAAAGATAAAGAAAAAAAAAAAGGAAACGTGAACAAACAAAGAAATGTAAAAAAAATAAAAAATGAAAAAGGAATTAAAAATTAAAAAAAAAAAATGTCAAAAGAAAAAAACTCAAAACCATGACTACATACACATAAAAAATGAAAAAAAATTAATAATAATAAAAAAAAAAAAATAATGAAAAAGTCAAAAATGAACTAAAAAAATAAAAGAAAAAAAAAGAATCGGAATAGGCAGCGAAAGACTACAAATCTCAGCGAACAACCACACCCCAAACAACAAAACCCCAAGCAAAAAGAACACAAAAATCAAACGCCAAAAGAACAGAAAAACACATAACAACCTATACTTCACTAACACGAAACGAACATGCACGAACCCCACACTGCAAAAACAAAATCAAAAACGAAAAAGGACAAAATGAAGATAAAAAAAGACAAAAAAGTCAAATATTATAACGCAAAAGACGATATCCCCTGGAAAAAAAAAAAACCACTCACGGAACAATAAGAGGTCAGCAACACCCTGAAACAGAGTAAAACAATAAAATAAGCAAAAAGACACCACCGGCGCGCCGTTAAAGAACAACTACTGGAAAAAACAAAATAGTCCCCAATGCCAGCAATGCGAAAAAGAACCCGGGCCCCTCCACAACAAAGCACCTGACCATATAACGGAAAGCCTCAACAATGCCGAATAAAGTCAAAACCAACAATGAAACAAAACAACAAAAAAATGAAAAAAATTAAAACAAAGAAAGAAAAAATGGCAAAGGTACAATAAGCAGAAAAGATCACTAGAAAGGAAGTGAAAAGAATATATTAAGGTTATTTTCCAGACTTTGATATATTAAATAACTGCTGTATCATATACTCCACTACTAATAACGTGCGATAAATAAAAACACTACCTCGAAATAATAAACGGATCATATATGATATCAAAACCAGTTAATTATATAAGTCGATATACTACATTGATATATCACCTGATATATTTGATATAAGACAAAAAAGTAAGAAACTATAACATGACCGTAGTAATTTACTAGTCAGAAAATATCAGCTCGGGGTTAAATCACAAAAATGGTTATTCATAAGATATAAATAAAAAAAATAAAAAGATAAAATAATATGATAAAAGGGAGGTATGGATAAATAAAATAATAAAAAAATAATGAGAAATATAAATAGGTACATAATACTGAAGTATAAAAAGAGCCCAAGTAAGGTTATGCCAAAATACGAAGTGCAGAAGTAAAATTATAAGTGAAATTCCACCCGATGACTCTGATATATCAGATGCACGCACTCAATAAAACAAGCCACACACTAAATTTACTCAAAAAATAAATTATCTCCATACAAGATGTTCTTTGGTTAATTAGTAGAATATTACATTACTAATTCCACACAGAGGTAGCGTAGCAACTAAGTAATATCATAACCACCTTCAAACTACACTCAAATAACCCAACCCAGTTGGGCAATAAGTAAATACAGTAAAACACAAGCCATACGTCACTGATATAATAAATATATGCTTGACCGTTATACACATAAGACTAGTTCAACTACATTATACTCATAACAAAACAGTATGGTAAAATTATATTAATAAAATCAATATCAACACACCGAAGATCTCCACTGGATAAAACGGAGACAAAATCATATAATGCATTATTAATGCCTCAAATAAAGACTAAATATTATAATTAAGGAGTAACCCAATTTTATAACCACTCAATGCTAGTACGTAAATAGTATAACAATAAGAGAACCACATAAATATATATATATATATATTATATAGAGAAAAATACCAAGTAGAAAAAGTTATAAATTCAAGAGATGAATATGTGGAATGCAGAAATAGAGCGAAGTATCCAGTGGAAAATTGGTATGGAGAGGCAATATTATGTGTATATAGGGAGAAATTTGAAACGTATGAAATATGTATAAAAAAATAGTTAAATATAGTAATAATAAATATGTGATAGAAAATAAGGACTCAATAAATAGGATGATACCATCCATAGGATCGGACGGCCACTCCACCATATATAGAGTACCGACTGACCCTTTAGAGTAACAAAGGACCCACAAGTAAGAAAAACAGATTTGATAAGCAACAAGGAAAACCACGTTGACCCTACAAGGATATATTTAAAGATTAAGTAAAGAATAGTCGGCTACGATAATTATAATATTAAAAATGAAAATAATAGTGCAAAACTGGGGTGAGAGAGTATAGAGAAAGAGAGAGGAGCGAAAGTAAAAATATATACCTAAGAATATAAATGAGGAGAAGAGGAAATACGAACTGTATGAAAAAATAGAAGGAGATGGCATGTAGATGCGAAATGTAGAATGATAAAAGATATAGGAGAAAAATGCAATATGGGAGAAGAACAGGAAATAATATGATAAAATAAATATAAAAAAAGGGAATATAGAAGGAAGAGGAAAAAAATCATAAAGATCAAATGAATAAATATAAGTTGACTTATCAAAATAGCGTGCCGAAGAATAGTCCTACGTTTCATTTACAAAGACTATAAGGATGACACATTACATCGTAACCAAACAATATAATACCAAATGTCATTATTGAGAAAAACCAACCACAGGAGGATAAGAAGGTAACGCACTAATATATTCAGGATATATTATCCTCTGTCAAGCGGTGAGGTGACACAAAGCCGCGAAGAGAAGGAGAGAAAAAAGATCGTTCAAATAAAAGAAACTAGAATAATATATAAGAGAAGAAGAATATGAAATTGGGGAAAAGAAAATGGGAAGATGAAGAAAGGACAGAACCTTGCTGATGTGAGGAGATTTAATGCACGAGTGGGAAGGAGAGACGAAGAGTTAGTGGAAGACAGAATCAGAGATAGAAGATACAGATCATTGAAGACGAGGAGAAAGGTAATGAGGGCGTCGAAGTGGATATATTGAAGAGAACAGCATCTGTATAGATTATCCTTCGTCATTGAACGAACGGGATTAGCTCATAGGAAATCATGAATGGGATTTTTTCCTATCTCAACGAATGTTTTACCGTCACCCAATCAGTTTCCACTCTCCACAACTGCGTATTGACGAACTGGACGTCGTCACAAATCATTCTTACTCGCACGACCCGCACTCTCGACTCCACGAGCTCGGTCAACTGCCATTATCAGGGAGCCACCCTCACCTCAATCATCCCCGTCTGCGGTCCACTCTCCTACTGCAGTCAGCCCTCGTCGCCAGCCGCACGCTAACTATAAGCGCAACTCAGCGTCTTCCAACTCCCACCCCACCCCAGTACAAACTGGAGCGCAAAGAGAAGAACAATGGATTCGCGATATAGATCTACCGCGTTCACACAACCCGCCTGAGCCACCCGCATGCGACTAGAAGTGGACGGGCCCAGATTATAAAGCTGTCAGAATACAAAAACATAATAGGAGAAATATAGATCCGAACTTCACAGTAGGAATCACTGAAGGAATGGTATACAAAGAAGAAAGCGCGAAACCATAAATCATGATAGAAAATATAGATATGAAGACGAAGAACAATTAGAAGGAGTAGGTGTAAAGCATTGGAGAGATACAAAAAACGATAAGTAGGGTAGAGAGCGAGACTCTAGGCCAAAAGATGGGTATGGAGGAACGAGGGGAAAAGACCAAACAAAGTGGTGGACTGAAAGAAGTGAAGAAGGCAATAAAGAGGAAAACGGTATTTGATGAAAAGGTGGCTGAAAAGTAGAACCGTGGACAAACAAGGGGCTACAGTTATGTGGAGGCAAAAATGATGCAGAGGTTTAAAAAAAAAGAGTAAAAGAAGAGGTTCCAAAGAGAGAGGCGCGAAGGAAATGATGGAAGATGGGAGGGCAGAAGGAAAAGATTTTAGACTGGCATAAAACACTATAGAGATCAAAGAGGAAAAGTGTTTGCAACTATCCCAAGGATAAGCAGGAAGAGGTTTTGGTTGAAATCAATAGACACAAACAGGAGATGGACGGGATACTTCAGTGAACATATGCACCAGTGAATGGAACAAGGGAGGAGGACTGGTAGAAGAGATGGTGGAGGAGCAGAGGAAGATGAGGAGGGGACGGAGATAACTATGGAAGAAATTAGAGTAGCCTCTGAAAGCGATGAGCAACATGTAAAGCCCCGGGTGAATATGGAATACCCTTAGAATTGATTAAAGAAGGTGGAGAGAAAATTGAAAGAAGAAATTTTGAAAATGTTATTATTAATATGTTGGAACGAGTGTGAAGTACCAGAAGGATTGGGGAAAGTTAATTATAGTGCCAATATGAGTAAGGGAAAAGGAAGTATACATTCGACTTGTAAAAAACAATAGCAGAGGAATTTCCTTGTGAACCATCTTAATCTGGCAAGAAACATATGAGGAGAAGTTTTGAGAGAAAAGGTTGAAGAATAGTAGTAGAGCCCAGGCTGGGGGAAGAGCAGCACCCAGGTATATAGGAAAGAACAGAAACACGGACGGATCTCCTTTGTTTCCGCCTCTTGAGAATTACGTTGGAAAAGGTATGGGATTCAACAAATGATCATATATTATAGCTTTCATAGATCTGAAGAAGAAAGCTTTCGATTCAGTGCCTAGAGAGACACTTTGGAGAGTGCTGGAGAGAGAATATGCAGTAGATAGAAAGTTGAGAGGAGCTCTGGAGGAATAGCAAATGTAATGTAAGAGCAGAATATGAGAATAAGGAATGGTTCGAGGTGAGTACAGGGGTTAAACAAGTAAACGTATTGTCACCAATTTGCTTGTATCGATCTGGGATGTAGTGATAAAGAAATGTGAGAGAAGAAAATCGGAGATTTTGGGAGGTGATATTTTGGCTTATGCGGATGACTTGGCGTGCTGGAGGAAGAGGGAGACAGGTTGAGAGAGAGGTAGTGATATGTTTTGCCAACAGGCTGAGAGAAGGCCGGCTTGACTATAAAAACAGAAAAGACGGCGAATCATGCCGCTTGGTCAGTAGAGAAGAAAAGGAAGAGAGTTGAGAATAGAGGGTGGAGTGGATTGAGATTTAAAAACGGTGGAGAAATGTAAGTATTTAGGTGGAGTTTTGGAAGAGAGGGAGGAAATGTACAGGGGATAACAAGTAGGATAGCTTTAGTATGGGGATCAGTAAGAGGCAGTGTATCCCATACTGGAAAGATAGGACAAATGAGTGTGGAGGTTTGAAAAGGGTGTGATCTTTAAAGGTGTGTTAACCGATTTTACTACATGGAGCAGAGACATGGAAGTACAACAACAAGAGAGGATAGTAAAATACAGTCGCGGGGGAGATGTACGTTTTTTGAGGCGATTAATGGGAAGACTAGAAGGGACAACAAGAGAAAGAAAGAATGTGCGGTAGTACAATATGGCATAAGAAGCATGGAGCTAGATTGAAAGTGGTTGAGACACCTGGAGAGGATGCAAGAGGGGAGAGTAACCAAAAAGAGATGGAGTTGGAGACTGTGCGAAACAAGACCCAAGAGGAAGAGCCTGGGAAGAGATGGGAAAGCTCGGTGGAGGGACTCATTGAGAAGACATGGATTTGCCGTCGATGCAGGAGCTGAGGGAAGATGGAGTCTTGGAAGAAGAGGAAGATTTTAGAGGATATTAGTGTGTTAATAACTGACAGGGCTCTTGACCCTTCCTGGTGAGCGTTGTAATTGTTCGTTATATATATATTTATATATATATAATATAATATATATATATATATATATATATATACTATATATATATATATATTATATATAGTATGATATTATATATAATATATATATTATATATATATATTATATTATTATATATATATATATATATATATATGATATATATATATATGGGCGTAGGCAGGACTTTCATTTAAGGGGGCAAAGGTTGAGGTGATATATATAATATATATATATATATATATATATATATATATAGTATTATAATATGTGAGTTTAGTATGGACCAATAATATAGGAGAATAAGTACCGTGGTATAGGAGTGAGGATGATACATGAAGACTATAGTGGACTCTATGAGTTGAGGAACGTAAAAGATCATGGAGGATAAATAGTGGTAAAGTTATATGGGGTATATAAGCTAAACGGGGTGTATTGCGTCACCGGATGGCAAATAATGGGACCACGGTGAGGGGGTAAAAAAAAAGGGATTGAGTAAAGATTTCTAATGAGTAAAGTGGTAGATAGTAGGGACAACGCGGAGGTAAGAGGGATAAAAGGACGGATACACGTATGACGGTTACTGTAGTAGTATACATATATAATAATATGGAAAGCGGATTAAAGTGAGGCTCTGAAGAGTTAGTATATGATCTAATTGATGAGGGGTAATATATATTGTAAATGATATTATATTAGTTATTAAGCGGTAAATGGTATCTACTAGTATAAGGGTTACTATAGTATGATGTATTAAGGCAAATAGCGACTATAACATGCAAAGCGATGTATGACAATATGCTACTTGTAACATAACTAATAATCTCATATTAATGTTAAAAGGAGTATAAGTATATATTTAGTTGAAAGGTCAGGCGAGAAAAAGTAGTGATTCAGAAAAAAAAAGGGAATCTTCAAATAATATTGAATAGGAATGGTACTTTCGGAACCCAGAGTCACAGGCCTGGGTAAATAGGATAAATAAAGATAAAAATCGTAAACAACTGAAAAAAAGAAAGGATGAAAGAAAAGAGAAGGTAAAATAATAACGATGATGAGCTGATGATAGAGGTATGTGGGTGATATCCAAAAGGAAATTATAAGAGACAGGAGCTAGCAAAGCTTGAGTCAGATTTATAGTCACGCTAGGCTCAACAAAACTAGTACTAACAAAATGATAGAAACAGGATATACGCAAAGAGGCATGCGATAATCCGAGATCATTGGTTGAAACAAGCTCACAGGATTATTCCATTTCACCAATAATAAAAAAAAATATAATGAATAATATATGAAATGTAAGACCATAAACTTTAAGTGTTATCAATGAAATAATAGAAAAATAAATTAATAAATTCATAACATAACAGGTATTATAATAATTAACAAAAATGACAAAAATTATAATGATAGTACACAGAAGAAAGAGGAGAAGTAAAAAACCTCAAAAAAGAGACTATATGAGAATAAAGTAAACGGAGAACATAAATAAGCTTATTAGAAAATATAAGAGGAGGGTTAGGCGAAGTACTAGAAAGTACAACATAGAAAAAAAAGAAGTGAAATAAGAAAAAAAGACTAAAATTATATAAATCTAAACTAGCATTAGACGCCTTGGATAGGCTAATATATGTCAATAGCAGAAATTACAACGACAACAATATAAAATGATATACACGAAGACTATTCAAAATGACTTATTAGACTATTTTGGCAACATGTTAAAATAATATTCGAGAAAATGTAAAAAATTATCTAGGTGTTGTGTGTGATGAAACTACAGATATCTATGATAAATCTCAAATGAATATTGTTTTTAGATACGTTGTTAATGAAAGGTTGTGGGTCTTTTCTAATCCTAAAAATATCACTGGATTGGCATTTTCCAAAATATTATATGAATTAAGTAATTTAATATCTAAATCTCCAGATGAATTGACAGCACAAATTTATATAAAAATGCCATTACATACACTGTTATGTTAATCAGCTGGATTTAACAATTGAAAAGACAGTATCAACAATTGGTAAAGTAAAAATATTTTTTGGTAGTTTGTCAGAAATTTCAGCCTTCCTTTCTAAATTTCAGCAAAGAACAGCTGAATTAAAGATAACTAAGCGAGTTCCACAAGTGTGTGTGACAAAAAGGAACTATAAAAGTAAAACTGTAAATGCTTTAAGCGAAAGGAGACACGAAATAATCAAATGGTGTAATATTTTACAATATTCTAGATCAAAAGATCTGATGTTAAGCGAATATTAAATAATCTTGAATTTTTGTTTTGATTAGAATTTTTTATTAAGATGATGCCACAAGTTGAGTTTCTGTTTTCTCAGTTTCAATCAAGAAATATTGACGAATCTAAAGCTCAAACATTTGTGAATAAATTTCATTCTTCAATTCAAAAAAAAAATAATGCAAGAATATCAAGATATCAGACTGACTTGTATTGGAAAATACACACGAAAAAATATCTCAGTCTTATGAATCGGGGCATCTCTTTCAAGAGAAGTATGTGGTCCTAATTCTCAGCAGTGTTTTAAAAGTAATGAATTTTACCTCACGTACACTTTCTCTTTATCATCTCGAAGTTATTGTAATGCCAATATTTATCTGTATTACCGTTACATTTTCCTATTGTGCTATCCTCTAATCGGCAATCATCAAGCTTACCTTATCTGCCTGCTTTGATAAATTTAAACTGTATACAGAAATATGTTGATTTATAAATAGTAATAGACTTTTTTTAGAAAATAGCAAAACATTAATCAGTTATAGTTAAGGGTATATTATTGATAATAACCTTGGAATCGACATTTTCTGAAGCGGGTAAAACTTAAAAAAAACAATAAAAAAAAAACAAAATATTATTACTTCTCACTAACCTATTGAACATCTCGGCTGAAGCTAAGCTTGAAACGAGGTTTTTTGTCAACTCTAAAAGGAATCAAAGACATTTATCTCTCGGAATTCTAATGTCAAACTGAAAGGCTAAACTTTAGCCATGGTTTTCCATTGAAAATGAAAATGATGCAGATTCATGATTCCTACAAATGAAAAAGTTATTAATATTTTTTTAACTCTGAAATGTAATAGTTCCCGCAATAATTGTTTGATTATATTTATATATTATTTCATTATTATTATTATTTATTTTATTTTATGTTATTATTAATTATTTATTACTCTATTATTATTATTATTATTATTATTATATTATTATTATTATTATTATTTCTTATTATTATTATTAATTTTTATTATTATTATACTTATTCTTTATTATTATTATTGTTTCTTATTATTATTATTTCTATTATTCTATCTTATTATTATTATTATTATTTAATTATTCTTTCTTATTATTATTAATACTTTATTCATTATTATTATTAATTATTGTTTATTATTTATCTATTATTTTATTATTCTTCTATAATTTATTAATAGCATTCAATGGTGTAACAATTTAAGTGTTAATTTCTGTGTTATACTTAAATATTTATTAAGTATTATCTATATAGAATTTTTACAATAATTATTATTATTTAATTATTATTATCATTATTATATTTATTATTATTATTATTATTTATTATTATTATTATTATTTTATTCATTATTATTATTATTATTAATTATTATTATTATTTTATTCTTATTATTCATTGTTATTTTATTTATTTTATTAATTATTATTATTAAATTATTATTATATTATCTTATTTATTTATACTTATTATTTAATTATTTATTTTATTCATTATTTTTTTTGAGGCTAACGTCTCTATTTAAATTATTTTCTATGAATTTATGCTTCTTATATTTTTCATTTACTTACTTAATAAAATTGTTATTATTATTAATTATTATTATTATTATTATTATTATTAATTATTATTTTTATTATTTATTATTTTAATAAATAATTTATTATTATTATTAATTATTCAGATTCGCTGGTATCCTTTACGGCGTACAAACAAGCGATGGTGTATTGTACCCGTATATTACGAGTACGCTTTCTTACTTGCAACTCACTCACAACAAATCAGATTCGATACGCCTTGGGTATATGCATTACAACTCAATTATCGAGATCCTTCTTTTATTTTTGGTCTCCGAAAATGGGTACGTAATGTTTTCAGTATTTTTTTATCGCCTAAAGTATTTTATTATAAATTACAACCATTTTTTCATACTGTCACTGTCGAATATTTCTAGTACTTTCTTTTTTAACTTTTTTTTTTTTTCTTCACGTATCATCTAGTCGGTACTACATGGCAGTTGGAGCTAATAGACTAAAACAGATTTCTCCAGTTCTCACTTGGGACGTTTGAGCGGAGCATAAGACATTATATAATATCCATCCTTTCCTTTGGGAATCAACACCACTTGCCTAATGATGAAACTAAAATAATGGTATGTACTATTGTACAATCCACTAACTATTAAGATATGCATCATATTTTTTTTTTTGCTGATAATTACGTTTTTTAATCTAAAAGTATGAGTTTAAATTTATCAAATGATTCAAATTCGAGTCTGTGATTTTGTGCAGAAACGGAAAACTTTTCAAATATTGCAAAATATTTCCCGAATTAACATTTGAATTTACTTTCGAAATAAATTATTTCGATGAAAGTTTTTCAAATATATTTGATTTTGAATGGTTATTTATTTCTTGAGATTTTGAATTGTATTATGTTAATAAAGAGAGAAAATTTAAACTGTTACATCGTTTCGCTTTTCCAGAGTTGCCAATTACCCTTATATTATTGCTAAGAGTAAACTGCTTCAATATATATATATATTATTTACTTAATATAATATTTATATATATATATTAATTTATATATATATTTATTATATATATATATTATATATATATTATATATTATATATATATTAATCTTATATTATATTAATTATAAATATATATATATTATTGTTTAACTATATTAATTTTCAATATAATTTATTTCAAATTTTTAACTTATTATTTGACTTTTCGATTTCAACTAGATATTCGAATAATACAAACAATTTCCAGGACGAAAAGAAATGCACCAGTAATATATTTTAAGCGACACGCCTCAATATTTATCTCTCGCAACCAGGTCAGTAAATATAAACATTTAAGTGCTCATGGGAACCTATTATAAGCGTACGAGACCTCAACTAATGGTAAACTCGTCATTGTAAGATGCGTTCAATCGCCCTGGCCCAGGTGGGCACAACATTTTCTGGCCCTCGCTCATAACACAACCACCCAGATCAATTACTCTATCCCCTATCATCGCCACCTTTATTTACCTCGCCTCTGCAACTCCACTATTTATCTTCTTCAGACATTTTCGTTTACACTCAGACCCAATCACTTTGGTCTCTTATCGGTATCTTCCTCCAGATACCGTCGGTTCCCACAACTCACTATACTATATCATCTAGCCTTAACGCAACTATCTAATCTATTATCATCCCTTTCCACATTGACAAACCATCTCTGACATACTTTCATTTATTCTATCATTTTAACCCTTTCTTCACACCACATCCATCTCTAATACGTCATTCCTCTCTTTTACATTCTTCTCACACGCTAGCACATTTACTCCTAAGATTGATCCCATACTGAAGCACATTGAACTTTTACGATCTATACTTCTTATTCAGACCCATAGTCTCACCACTAATACAATATTAATATCACAGGTAAAATACATATCCTCTACATGTAAGAACCCTAGCACAGCTCAATAGACTTAGTCCCTTTGCATTCACTAGTCAAACTGATTATATTTGCACCAGCCACCCTTATCTGCCAATTCACCTTTTCCTACTACACTTCTGCATTTCGTCGTTTAATCTTCTCATTATATCATACAACATAATATACGCTCTCAATATATTTATAGTCATATATATATAAATCAGACACTTGTTCTAGCTGTCATCACTAAAATATATTCTAACTATAAACTTTCACACTGTAGTGAAAGTGTCCTCACTCCGACCATAACCGATTTACTCTTATCCACTGTCTTTAACTATTTCAAGCCCTTTACATCCTTTCATACATCACTATCTAGTCCAAGTAATCTCTCTATATCAATTACCTCTCAAAACTTCTCTTTACAGATTCGTGCCCACATGAACCAAATGCATTATATCCCATATAAATAGGGTAGGGCACCCTTACACTCTAATACTCTTTATATATGCTCCATTCTCTCCCACCTTATCTAAAACACCATTTCCTGCTCCAATCCCCTAACATATATTATCTATCAATTCTTTCATAACACATCTATACATAATTGAATAACGCAAGGCAGACATTAACATAGCAAACTACTGCTGTACTCGCTTACTATATCCTAAATACTCCAAAATCACCTTATTGACAGCCATTTATTTCTAACAATATAATACACAGCTCTATTCCATAACTTACTGTTTATACATGTAGCATATATATGATATATATATTTATTATTATTAAATTATTATATTATATTATAATTATATATATTATGGGGTTTAACACTTAAGAATATATCAGTATATTTTACGGTAATATATTAGTACATACTATATAGTTATATATTATGAGATTGAGTCTCAGTAAAGGAATGTCTCCTGAAGGAGAGGAATATGATGCGTTTTGGCAGAGGGAGAAGCAAAAGGTGAGAATAATGAAAATAGAATGATGAATATGGCAGTGTGTATTTTAGGTTGAGATGGGGATATGGTGTAGTGTGTTTTTTGCGAGCGGGCTCAGATAGGCATATGAATACTCCAGTTCTACTACCAACTATATAGACGAGTAATTGACATGCACATGTTGGTGTAGGTCCGTCGCAGTCCTTGTGAACCTCCTATGGGTTAAGATTTGTGTTCCTTTGACAGTCGCGACGAGTTCATTCTACTTGGGAGGTATAGCGAAAGAGGTGTGATTGAGAGATTGACTTCTGCGTAGGCTGGTCTTTTGTGAAAGTTTAAATTAACTTTAAAAAACAATAAACGTTTCTCTTTGTTTAATTGTACTGCTACACGACCTAAAGTATAATTAGTTAATAAAACGTGCCACCTCACCCCCAACAGGGGATATGGGAAAATGATCATATTATATATATATTATATTATATATATATATATATATTATATATATATATATATTATATTATTATATATATATATACTAATATATATATAATATATAGGTATATATATATATATATATGATAATATTATATATAATTTATATATATATATATATATATATATATATATATTATATATATATATTAATATTATATATTTATATCTATATATATATATATATAAATATATATATATATATATATATATATATATATATTATATATATATATATCTATATATATATATATAATATATATATATATATAAATATATATATATATATTATATATATATATATATAGTATTATATATACTATTATATATATTATATATATATATATAGATATATATCTATATATCCGATATAGTATATTATATTATATATATATTTATATAGTATATATATATATATATATAATTATTAGTATTATTATTATATGTATATATATATATATATTTATATATATTATATATATAATATATATATTTATTATTATATTATATATATTTATATTATATATAAAATTTATATATAAATAATATTAATATTATCTTTTATTTATATATTAATATTAATATAGTAATATCATTTAGTTTTAAATTTATCCTATTTTAAATTATAATATATATATATATTAAATTATGATATATATATACTTTTATACTTATTTATTTATACTCATAATAATATATACTGTACGTAAGTACTAATATATATATACTATAAATAAATAAATAAAGGTATATTGTACTATAGTATATATATATACTATGTTTTTTGAATATTATACTCCGTCGTCACTCTATACCCCTACTCCTTATACTATAACTATTATTACTTATATATATACCTATTCACTACCCCCATATAAGTATGCACTATATATTTATATATAATACATCATAATAAACAATAACATTGCAAAATTTAGCTTAATATATATTATGTATATTATTTATACTATATATATATATCTATACTACTATAGTACTATATATATATATCATACTATATATATATATATATAATTATATAATATATATATATATATAAGTTATATATATATATACTATATTATTTATATTATATATATTACACTAATTTTAGTCATCATGAATTAATGATAAAGATTTCTAAACGGGATGTTTACACTTTTTTTAGACTTCAATAATCCTCCTGTGAAAATCTGAATGATGTGTTGGATGGGGTGGGTTGAAGCTTTAGATTGATTATGTTGGACGGCTTAAAATATTTGGTTGAGGGATAAAATTAGAATGGTAGGAAGGTGATTGACCTCTGTGAGAGGAGAGGTATGTGTTTAAGCAATACATTCTTCGGGCACACGAGTATTCATTAGTATACGAGAGTTGGGGTTGGCAGAGATGATATCGAAGTGAAAAGTATGATTGATTTTGTGTTGGTGAAAAAGGAAATGTTGAAGTCTGTGATGGATGTTAAATCAGTGAGGGGGCTGGGGTGGAAATATCAGATCATTATGTTGTTTTATTTTAGTGGGGACTTGGATGGAGAGGATAGATATAATGAAGGAAGTGGGAAGAATTAAGAGTGAGAAATTATGTGAACAATTTGACAATGAAAAGTATGTGAGAGCGCTTGTAAATAAATTTGTTGAATATGAACAAGATGAAACTGAACAATTCTGGACGCAAATGAAGCAAACCTTTGTTAGTAGTGCAACAAAAGTGTGTGGATGTGCTAAAGTAGGAAATAAGAATGTCAACAATGAGTGGTGGAATGAAGAGGTTTAAAGTAAAAAATAAGCGTGGTGGGACGTGCTAAATGAAAATAATGAGGTTTCAAAAGAAAGGTGTATGGAAATATATAAGGAGGAAAAAAGGAAGGCTAAAAGATGCATACCTACTAAGAAAATAAGGTAAATGAACAGTTTGGAAGGAGAGTGAGTGGGATCTTGCAAGGGAACAAGAAGCTTATCTGGAAGCAAGTGCGAAAGGTTAAGAATGATACCAAAGGGAATCTTCATAGAATAATGAATAAAAATGGTGCTTTCGTGACTGACGAAATAGATGTGAGAGTGCGGAGGGAACACATCGAAAGTCTGCATAACATTGACAGTAATGAAGCGGTGATAGTTAATGTGTGTGGATTTTATGGTGTAAGAAGATATATGTATTTTGGAGAGGAGGTAATAGGTAGAATAAGAAAGTTGAAGAATTGTAAATCTGCGGGTATAGATGGAATTATTACTGAAATAATCAAGAATGGAGACTAGATTATGAATGATTGGATACGGAAGTTGTGCAACAAAGCGTAAATGGAAGGTATAGTTCCGAAAGATTGGGGAAGAGCAGTAGTAGTACCCTTACATAAGGGTAAGGGGGATAAAGGGAACTGAAGGAACTATAAGGGAATTAGCTTATTGAGTGCTATAGGGAAGATATATGCTGGTATTTTGGTTGAAAGAATTACGTCGAGTTATTGATTTTCAGATTAGCAAAGAATAAGTTGCATTTAGAAGTGGTAGAGGGTGTGTTGATCAAATTTTCACATTGAAACATATTGGAAATATGAGATAGAAGAATAATAAATTTTATTTAGGTTTTATGGACTTGCAACAGGCGTATGATAGGATCAGTAAGGAAGCTCTGTGGTAGGTGTTAGTGATATATGGTGTTGGTGGTAGATTTCTGAATGAAATCAAAAGTATGTATGTCGATTGTGAAGCGTGTGTAAGAATAAATGGAGTTGAAAGTGAATTGGTTAATATTAATAGTGGAGTGAGGAAGGGATGTGTTAAGTCTCACTGCCTATTTAATTTGTATTGGATGTGGTGATGAAGGAATTATAGGTAGGGGTGGTAGGAGATGGTGGTAGACTGATGGAAAATAGAAGAGAGTGTAGGAGGGTTCCTTGCTTATTGTGCGTTAATGAATTGTTTTTTTATGGTGAATCTGAAGAGATTTTGAGAAGATTGGTAGACAGGTTTGGCAGGGTGTGTAAAATGAAGGGTTTGAAAGTAAATGTAGATAAGAGTAAGCTGACGATAATGAGTGAAGAAAGTTCGCGGGATGATGTCATATTGGGTGGTGAACAGTTGGAAAAAGGTGCAGAATAAGAGTGAATGACGGGGATTTATGAGGGGGTATTGCTGTGGGTCACCTGGCCCAAGGGATGAACCCTACATTGACAAGATACCACAGTGAGAGTCCGTCGCAGTCCCGTGAAGCCCAAGGGTGATTTTGCTTTACTGAGACAAGCTCTCATTTAAGGGGATGGTAGAGGGGGACGCTTTCCTTTCGACTTACATTGTGTTATTTTGTTACTTTTCTGTTTCCGGTGTATGTTGCGCACCTCACCCCACAATCTTGGGAAAGTAGGTAGATGATGATGATGATGATGATGATTATGAATATACATATATACATACGATATATATATATTATATATTAATAATATATAATATTATATATATATATATATATATATATATATATATATATATATATATATATATATATATATATATATATATATATATATATATATATTTAATAAAATATGATTTGTCAACAGGTATCATATAACATAAATCGCATTGGAAATATAGGAGGAACTATCAAGTAAGACCTGCCTTTATGAAGAACTCTATTCGAAGAAAACATATATTACGAACGCTTTACTGGACGCCTCACCAGCAGGTTTTAGGGCAGATGGATCTACAGACATGGGATCTTGCATTGGATAGGTATTTATTATATATATTATATATATATATATATATATTATATATAATATATATATATCATATATATATATATATTTATATCTATATATATAATTATATTATACTGTATATATATGTATATACGTATATATATATATATTATATATATATATTTATATATATATATATATATCTATAATATTTATTTATATATATATTATATATTATATATATAATATATATATATATTGTATAAATTATATATATATATAAGATCTATATATATATATTATATATATTATTATATATATATATATATATTATATATATTATATTTAATATATTATATATATATATTACTTATATATATTTATAAGAGGGAGAAATACGTTACTCGCAGCGATGAATTGTTCCCATTTTTAATGGTTCTCCTTTCTCTTTTGCGTTCATATACAAACTCATCCTCCAAAAAACATCTTACAGACACCACCTTTTATCCACATATAATATGCACATACATATATATCCATAGGGGTGTACGCGGACATAAATTTTCAGTTCCGGCCGGAACCGGAATTAGCGGGAATCACACAAAAAATCCGGCCGGAACCGGAATTTTCTTATGAACTTTCCTTTAACTATAATGAAATGTAAAAAAAAAAATATTTAGCATAACTTTCAACATAAAATCTTAAATTTAGTACAACGCCACTTCACATAAACATATGGAAAATCATCATGGAAGAGAATATCTGGAAGTCCAAATTTTAATAGTAAAGGGAGGTCTTGTATTTTTCTAGAGGGGGAAACCACAAAAGAGCAATAGATCCAAGCCGTGAAATAAGTGATTTTTGAGAAGAGTTTCTCCCCAAAAAAGATTTGGCATATCAATGACCCTAAATCACAGAAAATAATGACTTTTATCGCAATGAGTAACCAGCCATTCACAGTCACAGAAGAGAAGGGATTCGTAGAACTTATTGCCCCTCTTCAACCAAAATATCTTATGTCCTAGTAGAAAATATTTTGTATAAAAATGTTAGCCAAACTTCATACGGGAAATTGAAGAATCTAGCAGTATTCGAGAAGGTTATTTTAAGGCTGATCAGAATATCAATTTACTAGCAGATATATAGAGAGGCTAAATAATTCAATACTCAATTTAATTTCTTTAACTGCACTCTGGTTTACCAAAGCGAGTTTGAAAAATGGACTGTGTGCTCCATTGCAAGTATTTTCCCCAGGTTCTCATTCTGGAATTAAAATCACTATGAGTTTTGCAATTACGATGAATAATTGGGAAAATCCTCCTTACATAATCTATTTGATCCTTCGAGATGAAGCAAATAACATGAAACTTGGAACTGATTTAGCAGGATACACAAGTTTTTCTTGTTTATTCATAAACTTCATTTTATTAAAGATGCCTTATTTTCTAAGAAGTGTGTTTAATAAGAAATGTAGGTAAATTTTGTAGACATTTCAATCATTTCAGTTTAAGCTGTAATCGAACTTAACAGAATACAAAAGCTTGGATCCACTCTTGCAAGCCACTTATGCAATTCAAAAATGTTAATACAAGGTGAAATAGAGCACCTATTTGATTCTAGAAAGAATTGAATGTTTGAAAAGACTTCTGCAAATTAAAAATATTATAGAACAATCACATGCTGTGAAGTTTTGACTGTTAATAAATGGCAAATACTTGACAAAATCTAGAGTTTTGCAACCATTTCTCATTGTTACGGAAACTATAAGGCAAAATCAATTAAATCATCAAATTATTCTACAAATTTGAGCTCTCCGCAATATCTTTCAAACTGCTGAGGATTGACAGCTAGAGAATAAAGAAGAGCTTGAAAAGGCTTCGAGTTTAGATTATGAATAAAAAGCAAGAGAAAGGATCAATAGACTTATATCAAAACAAGATAATTGTTTTAAATACTGCGTATGACCCAAGAATCTAATGAGCTATATTTTCTAATGAGATCAAGAGAATTGAGTACGAAAATGGATGTTTTTGAAAAATATGCTAATTAATTGAAGGTAGAAAGTGGATAATAGTAGTAGCAGTACAGAAGAAGGTTTCAGCGCGATGAGTCATTTTCAGAAACGAGCATTATTTACAATAAACTTAGATTTGAAAAGTACCTCAAAATCCATCAGGAGCATTAATTATTAAAAGAAATTACTGCAAAGTTACTTTTAGTTTTTTATAAGTTTGAAGAAGTGAAAGTGACGGCGAGTCATAGTGTAAAATGGAAAAAAGAAAAATCAGTGGTCTTCATAGGTGAAATTCTTTAAGAAATTGAATTTTTTTTACAGAAAAATCAATTTTTAATCTGGGAAAAGAAGAATTCCTTTATTGGTGGAAAGTGAACAAAGCTAAATTCTCAAACATAGCAGTACTAGCCAAAATTACTCTCCTTTCCAGTCTCTCCATATATTCAGAGAAATTATTTTCATTTTGCAGAGCAGGAAATAATTTTGAGGAAAAACGTTAAAAATATTGCCCAATACTGGTGAAGTTTTTCTTTTACTTCACCACAATTTCAGCAATATTTTCAAAAGTGTTTAATGAAAGTTAA
>JABUQX010044392.1:35000-37500 GCA_015478945.1 Trachelipus rathkii | reverse complement strand
ATATATTATATATAATATATATATATAATATATATATATATTATATATATAATATATATATATTATATATAATATATATATATATATATATATATATATATATATATGTTTTTTTTTCTTTTTCTTTTTCCTCTCCCAGGAAGGATTCTTCATCCTGTCAGCCGCGCAAGCGTCTTTCTCCAGACATCCCTCTGCTGCACTATTCCTCTTCTCTTTAGCACTCTCATTTTTGGTAGCTGACATCTTTCCAGAGAGTCCTCCACCGACTCCGCCCATCTCTTCTTCGGTCTTCCCCTTGGTCTTCTGCCCTCTGGTGTCCATTCCCATCTTCTTTTCGGCATTCTGTCCTGCTCCATCCTCTCCAGATGTCCCCACTATCTCAATCTCCCCACATCCATCTTCAGTATCATCTTCTTCACTCCTATATCTTCTCTAATTACTTCATTCCTTATTCTGTCTCTCCTACTCTTTCCAATCATAGTTCTTAATACCCTCATCTCCGCCGCTTGTATTCTACTCTCCTCTCTTCTCGTTGTTGTCCATTTTTCCGCTCCGTACAGCAGCGTCGGAGTCAGTATATATCTGTTAAAATAACTTTTTTAACCTCCTATCCGATGTTTTTATCTTTCAATCATGGGGTAATCCGCTTTCATAACTATCCCATACTTTTCCATTCGTACCGCGTAATCCTCTCCTCCACTTCCTCCCTTCTGCTAAACATCCTCCGAAGATAATTGCAGGTAATTACGCGCCTCAACTCTCCTCCCCTCTCAACACCCATCCTCATCCCCATCTCTCATTTTCCTAACGGTTAATTGTTAATATCTCTGTCTTCTGTACGTTCATCCTCATCCCTGCTTCCTCCAACTCCTCCGTAAACAACTCCACCACCTCTCGAATCGTCTCCTCTCTCTCGCTCCAACATGCCAGATCGTCCGCATATGCCATTATGTCCCCTTCAAATTCTCCCAGTCTCTCTTTCACTTTCCTTATCACCACGTCTAAATATAATATAAACAGCAGTGTCGATAAAACACTCCCCTGCTTCACTCCTGTTTTCACCTCAACCCATCTATCGTTCTCGCACTCAGTTCTAACATTACAACTGCATTTCTCATACATACTTTCTATTGCCTTCTTTAATCTACCCCTCACTCCATAATTCCTCTCCATAGCTTTCCAGAGCTTTTTCCTTGGCACCGAATCAAATGCCTTTTGCAGGTCGATGAACGCTACAAAGAATCTCTTCCTCTTCTATACCCGTACTGTTCTTCTCCGAGTCTCGGCTCTACCTTCTCTCTCAGCCTCCTCTCCAATATTCTTTCGTATATTTTCGCCAGATGGTCCATCAGTGAAATGCCTCTATAATTATTACAGCTTCCTGCATCTCCTTTACCTTTATATATATCGGTATTATTATTGCTTTGCCCCACCTTTCCGGCAACTTTCCCTCTCTCCAACACTTGTTCATCAAACTGATGATTCTCCCTCTCAGCTCCTCTCCTCCCTCCACCACCAACTCCACAGCCACTCCATCCTCTCCTGGGGCTTTACCCTTCTTCATCCTTTTTATAGCCTCCTCATATTCTTCTACCGTTATCTCTCCGCCTTCCTCCTCCTCTTCCTCCTCTCTCGTCTGATCTGCAGCTTCTTCCTCCTGTTCTCTGTATTCTACATTTAGCAGATCTTCATAGTATTCGGTCCATCTATCATTTCTTTCTTCCGGTCTCACAAGAATCTCTCCGTTTCTATCTTTTATATTTCTAGTTACGGTTTTTGGTTTCCTATACGCCTTCGCCATCTTAAATATCTTTTTCTTCCCTTCGCCCACATCTCTCGTTATTTCTCCTGCCATTCTCTCCGCCTCCATCTTTTTTGCCCTCCTCATCAACCTCTCATTTATAATTTTTACTTTCTGCATACATGGTGACAGTCTTGGTCCCACTATAATTCCGACACCATGCTTTCTTATTCCTTCTCTCACCCCACTATACATCAGAACAAATCCTTCTCCCATTTCTTTACCCTCCTCACACCCCCTCACTCTCATCTCCGCCATCCCCAACATATCTATCTTCCTCTCCTTCATGATATCTATTATCTCCTCCTCTTTATCTCCATAGGTACCCACATTTATCGTGGCACACCTATAATTCTTAAAAGTGTTTTCCTGATTCCTATTCCGTAAATCTCGCCGAAGTCGTCGTCTAAAGTTCTGTCCGGCTTCCGAGGCTCGCGCTTGAGTTCTGCAAGCAGTTTATTTCGGGAAGTGGCTTGCTAGGCCTATCCTTCCCTAGCCCTATCTCCTTTAGCCGAGGACACCTCTGGTGTCCTCGTTGCCCGGGGTGCACGACGGGGACGCGGAGTTGGCCTTTGCACCCAATATATATATATATATATATTATATATATATATATATATTATATAATATATATATATATATTATATATATATATATATATTATATATATATATATACTATATATATAATATATATATA
>JABUQX010044392.1:15000-22500 GCA_015478945.1 Trachelipus rathkii | reverse complement strand
AGTGTACTTTGTTAGTGTTGGCTGTTTATTCGGACATAAGGTATGTTAGGTTCTTAGTTTAGGTGATATTATGTTAACTTTACGGATGTTAAATCTTTGTTATGCTAGCGTTTATTCGTTGTTCGATATCTTAGTTAGGTTATGATATGACAAATATTACTATGTTAATATTAAATTAACATTGATATATCATAGATATGATAGAAAATATTAGATAGGCTAAGTTTTATGGTCTATGTTAGTTACTTAGGTTTTGTTAAATATTACTATACCATTGTGAAAATAACATGGATTTGTTAGAGAAATTTTAAGTTTTGTAAGATATTACTGTGTTAGCTGGTGATGATGTGATAGAAACTGGGCTTAGGTTAGGTTTTTGCTGAGTAATGTTAGGTTTGATTGAAAATTTTGCTAATGTCTACGTTTGTTTTTCATACTTCAAAATGATGTTATATATGATATGTGTGACACTTTGTTGAATTTAGTATCAATTCATAGTTCAGGATGTTGGTATCTTTGATAGATTGGACACTTTTTGTTAGATAATACTACATTAGCTGCTGATGATATGTTGGAAAAAGTGGGAATAGATTGAGTTTTGTATGCACTGTTAGCTACTTTACCTTTGATAAGTAGGGAACTTTGTGAATGTTAGCAGATTATTCATGCGTGAGGTATGATAGGTTTGTCGTTGTGTATTATATTCTTAGTGCATTTTATGATAGGTTAGCTTTATTGAGGTGAAAACTTTGTTACCTTAGCATATATTCATTGGTCAGTAAGATAATTAGGTAAGGTTATGATAAATTTTTGCTAAATGTTACTTTGTTAATGTAAATATAACATTGATATGTTAGAGATATGTTTGAAAAAGTGTAAATAGGTTACGTTTTATATGCAATGTTAGTTACTTTACTGTTGTTAAGTATGGTACATTGTTAATGTTAGCAGTTTATTCGAGCGTTAGTGGTTAGGTTTGTTCCGTTGTACCATTATATTCTTAGTTCAGGTTATGACATGTTAGCTTTATTGATGAGAAAACGTTGTTACGTTGGCATATATTCGTTGGTCAGTATGTTAGTTAGGAAACATTATGCTAAATTGAATCAATAGATCAATAGATCAATAGACCATGCAAGGTGGGAGGGGATGGGTGGAAGGGTAGGGGTGGGTTGTTTGATTTACTGATTTACTGATTTACTGCTTTAGGATCAGTAAGCTATTATACTTTACTTTGAAATTTTGTTCAAAGAACTTATTTTTATGTTATGATTGGATAAAACTTTATTATGTTTGCAATTATTCGTTGGGGATTATGATGGTTAGGTAAGGTTATGATAAATTTTTGTTAAATCTTACTACGTTAATTTAATAAATATTGTTACGTTAACATATATTCATTGGTTATTATGATAATTAGGTAAGATTATGATAAATTTTTGTTAAATATTGGGTGTTTATGTGATAGCTATGTTAGGCTATGCTTAATTTGTGTTACGTTTTGTTAAATATTACTATGGCAGTGTGAAATTAACACAGATTGGTTAGAGAAATTACAAGTTTTGTAAGATATTACTGTGTTAGCTGGTGATGATGTGTTAGAAACATGGTCTTAGGTTAAGTTTTTGCTGAGTAATGTTAGGTTTGATAGAAAATTTGGTAATGTATGCGTTTATTCATAGTTCTAAATGATATTATATTTGATATGTGTGATACATTGATGAAGTTAGTATCAATTCATAGTTGAAGATGCTGGTATCTTTGATAGATTGGACACTTTGTTAAGGGATTTTTTTTTAGATAATACTGCTTTAGCTGCTGATGATATACTGGAAAAGTGGGATTGATTGAGTTTTGTATGCACTGTTAGCTACTTTAATTATTATTATTATTATTATTATTATTATTATTATTTTTATTATTATTATTATTATTATTTTACTTATTTTATTATTATTATTATTTTACTTATTATTATTATTATTATTATTTTTTTTATAATATTTATTATTATTATTATTATTATTATTATTATTATTATTATTATTATTTTTATTATTATTATTATTATTATTATTATTATTATTATTATTATTATTATTATTATTATTATTATTATTACCTTTTTTGTTTCTATACTATTGTCATGTTTTGTTTTGTCTAAGTTCGTTTCATATTATTGTTCCTGTTGTTGTTGTCAGGCGACATTATATGGACTTTTGAAGTGATATGGGTTGTTCGTACGTCATATTCTTCTTTACTTTCTTCTGATTGGTTAAAGAAAGAATCTCATCACATTTGGGGATGTTTATACACATGAGTTTCATCAGTAGACATTTTTCGCTGAGTTGGTGCGATGACGTCTCATCCCCTACCTTAGCTTTTTGTGATATCTTTAAGGAGAATCTTCCCTATTCCTTACGTTGTGTCATTTATATTTATTGGTAAACCGAATAGAGTCCGATACATTGCTTGTATTCCCCCTGGAGGTGCAAATAATAGACCTTTATTCATTTCTTTTGAAGAATTCATCAATATTATTGATATCGTAGGAACGTGGGTAAAGGCTAAGTTTGTGTCATCTGATGCATCGACTCGTAGTGTAATATGTAGCAGTAGAGACAGTGTAAGTGGTTCTAATCAGGGTTGGCAAAAAAACACTTTTTTGAAAAAGCCTAGTGGGCCCGGGTTTTTTTCGTTTTTTTCACATAAAACCCGAAAAAAACCCGGGGAAAATTGTTGTTTTTTTTCATTTTTCCTTTCCTTTTCAGCAATAACTGCAATTTCATATTAATTTAATTGTTTATTTTCAAGTTATTATAAGTTTCATTATAACGTTAATGCAAAGACTCTGGTTATGCCGGAAGAAAACTGGAATGAATGGACTGAAGTTCTGAATGTCTTAAGGTCACCAGCAAAGTAAAATGTAAATATTACAGTGATGCAATTAGCAATAAAATTGAAAGAATAAAAGTGCATCTGAAAAAATCTTGTAAGCGCTTGTCATTTTCTGGCAAATCTAGTGATCAAGTGGCTAATACAACCGTTTGAACAGAGGAATCTACAGATGTATGAAAAAGGATATCCATCTAATTTTTTTGCGATGGCATGCACCAGACATTCAACAATGAAAACATGGTTATCTGTATCTGACAAATCAAAAACTCAAAAGAAATTGTCTAAATATACCATTAAAATGGCAACTGCACAAAAAGAAATTCTTGATAAAAAAATATCAAAGTTTTTTTTTTATGCTAACAACGTCTCATTTTTAAGTATTGAATTGAAGTACTTTGTTGAAATGATACAAACCTTAAGACTTGGTTACTCCTCACCATCTCGAAGAAATCTAGCAAGCCACTTGTTGGACACGCTCATATATTATAAGTATATATCTATTATATATATATACGTTATATATATAGGTATATATATATATATAGGTATATATATATATCTATATAATAGGTATATATATATATATATATATTAGGTATAATATATATTATATATATAATATATTATTATATATCAATATATATATAATATATATATTATATTAGTATATAATATTATAATATATATATTATATATTTATATAATAGTTATAGTATATAATAGGTATATTAGTATATATAGGTATATATATATATAAGGTAATATATATAATAGGTATATATATATAGGTATATATAATATATATATATATATATAATATAGTATATTATATATAGGTATATATATATAGTATATATATATAGGTATTATATTATATAATATTATAAATATAATATATATATATATATATTATAATATATATATATATATTATATTATATATAATATATTTTATATATATATATATATATATCATATATATATATATATATATATATATATATATATAAATTATATATATAATATATATACTATATATATATATAAATAGTATGATATATATAATATAGTATATATAAATATCTATATATATATATAATATATAAATATATATATGATATATATAAAATAAGAAAACTAATTATAATCTTTCATAATAAAAATCCAAAAATTCATTGAAAATGAAAGAATAATATTCTTTCAAAATAAAAAAAGCAAAATGATAAAAAGGAAAATGATAATTGAAAAATGCATCTTGCTCTTTTCGCATATTTTAGTGAAACAAAATACAGCTATAGTTGATACAAAAATAGTTTTAATTATAAATTATTGAAACAAATAATGTAAATCTGCCCAATTCTTTAAAATTATATAAACAGAAGTAGATGTTAAATAAATAGTCATCATCTCTGCAACGGATAATGGGCTTCTTTTTTCTGCACAACTCTATGATGATGGTCAAAAGCAGGACATTCCTATTTCCGTCCCGTGGCGTGCTGTATCGTAAAGAAAGAGAGAGAGAGATAAGTGATTTTGAATACATTACTTAAAACAAAGAAAATGGAGCACAACTCACCAATGATGTAAAGAATGGTCGAATGATCCTCGTTACTTGAAGGCGACACATTCTGGGTGTTGAAAGATTATTTCTCTTTCATCGGGGAAGTTTGCGAAGTTTGTGACCCCCTTCCTCCGTTCTCAGCAATGTAGTTGAAGTCGATTGTGTCTCCGAAGAGCCACTTGATAATTGCAACTCCGAAGAGTAACCTGATAATTGCAACTCCGAAGAGTAACTTGATAATTGCAACTCCGAAGAGTTACTTGATAGTTGCAACTCCGAAGAGTTACTTGATAATTGCAACTCCGAAGAGTTACTTGATAAGGGCAACTCCGAAGAGTTACTAAATAAGGGCAACTCCGAAGAGTTACTAGATAAGAAAGTGTTTGATATTATCGGTGATTAATACTGACGTCTCAGATTGTAATACGACTAACCTATTTTTATAAGTCAGAAGAAATAATAAACCTAATCAAACACGATCTAGAATTTGTCAATCTATTAAGACGCATTCTATTAAATTGATATTTGACATAGAAAATTCTAAATATTTAAGAACTTTCTTTCTTTGAATCGAATGTGTTCGATCTTAGTAAATGATACCTGACGTCTCAGCTTAAAATACGACTAATTAAATTTAGAAGAGATTTAAAATATCGATCGAACACAATCTAGTATTTGTCTTAAATGACTCATACTATTTATTTGACTTGATATGAATTGATATATCAAAATGGTAAAGTTCAACCTAGATAAATGAAATGAAATCAACAAAATACTTACAAGACCCGGACATTCACACGAACAAACCTACACACCATGAAGTTACCAAACAATCCTCTTAGCGCAGTTTAAGTACTGCTAGCGACCAATGCTACTATTTAGCAACTAAAGAATGAAGACTGCTTAAGTCATAATACTCCAATAAATGTGCCAGCTTAATTCCCATGAAGAATCCGTAAACCAATCTAGAAGTTATTTACAAATGTTGATTAGGATTTATAAAACTTTACCTTTTAATATTTTACGTAACTTAACTTGGCTTGAGCTACCGATGGAAAAAATGTAACTTGCGTTACTGATGCAAAAAGGTAACTTGAGTTACTGGATGGAAAAAGATAACTTGAGTTACTGGATGGAAAAAGATAACTAAAATAGCTTTAGCAGCTTTTTATTATTGAAAGCTCGGAAATGGAGCTAAATTTCCCTTTCCCCAAAATTTGATATTTATTTAAAAAGCGTAGTTGGTTTACAGTTTTTAAAAAAAAATATATATATATAATTTTTTTATATATATATATATATATATATATATATATATATATATATATATAAGGTAATAATATATATATATATATATATATATATTATGATATATAATATTATATATATATTAATCATATATTATATATCTATATATATATAATATATATATAATATATATATATCTATATATATATTATATAAATATATATATATTATATAGTATAATATTTATATCTATATATATATATATATAAATATACGGATAATAATATATTATATATATAATATATATATATATATATATATATTATATATATAAGTATATATATATATAATATATATATATATAATATATATTTGAGATATTAATATATACGTAATATAAAATAACATATATAACTCGATATATGCCTTTATATATATATATAGTATTAATATATATATATATATAGTATATATATATATTAAATATATATATAATATATATATATATATATGATATTATATATATTAATATATATATATAAATAATAATATATATATATATATATATATTATATATATATATATATATATATGTATATATATATATATATAAATATTATATATATATATAATATAATATATATATAATATATATATAAATAGTTTTTAAATTAATTAAAAAATAATATAAAGTAAAAAATAACAATTATTTTTTATTTAATAATAATTTATATTATTTTATTTTAAATAATAAATATTATATATAATATATATATATATATATATAATATAGTATATATATAATTCTCTTAACAAATGAATTAAAATGAGCTTATAAATATTTCACTAAGTAAAAAAGTATAATTTTATAATATTTTTTATTTTTGTTTTTACTATTTTTACATGCAATTATTATAAAAAAAATTTGAAAAAACCCAATTGGGCAAAATAGCGGTTTTTTTTCAAGTGTTTTTTTTTAAATAACCCGGGTGGGTTTTTTTGGGTCGGGCCCACTCATGCCAACCCTGGTTCTAATGGAATAGAGGTTGTTTTCTCGTCGTGTGACAATATGAAAGCCTGAGTTCGCAACTATTGGAAGCTACTTGATAACTGCGATATTCTGGCACAAATATATAGGGTTCACAGTTGCGAACATGCTAAAAATAGTCACAGCTTTTGGTTTAAAATGAAAAACTTTAACACCCATCTTGACGACGTCAATATACTTGAGGACTTAATACATATAGCTCATGGGATAATCAACGTTTACACTGTAACATGAGGTTTACCGTATAATGGTGTATACAGGAGTATGCTAATAACTAGCGACATGGAAAAGTTTACTTCTCTCTGGCATGAGAGAATGCGTGTTGTTGAATCTGAATATGCATAAGAATGGATTAGCATTGCAGAATGCATTTATACTTACATCCATTCAGAGGGAGTTGAATATCTGGAAAGATATTTAGAACATACCCAATTTATGCTGAATCCTATGTCCCCTAATAAGATGAATTAATATGTTTAAAATAAACCTAATGTTTTCATTTATTTATATAACGCTCTTTCAATGAAATTATATGTTATAAAAAATGAAAACTTGTTTTGCTTCCCTGTTTTCGCTTTATTGGTTTAGTTGTTAAATGAATGATTGTTTTATTCGTATGAACTGTTGTGTGTTAAGTAATTTATGTCCACAGTTAGTTTTGCTTACACAGCATAAACTTTACTAAACTCTTATGCATTTATACCGTTAGGTATTTGATAGTTAGGTAGGTTATGGTAAATTTTTGT
>JABUQX010044391.1:27500-30000 GCA_015478945.1 Trachelipus rathkii | reverse complement strand
TGGAAGACATCGGCGAAGAATAAGTACAGGGGATATGAAAAAACTTTTAGGTCTCAATCCATTAAATTTAGATCTTAATTTTAATGAAAAATAATGACGATTCTTCTAGGAAATATAAAAGATATAAGAATGCTAAAGGACAGACAGATTGGGTTATGAGCGAATGGAAGGATAATTGGTGTTTAGGTAGAAAGGTTTAAGCTCAACAGAGTAGAAACGGTAGGAAAAGAAACGTAGTGTTAGAAGATAATTTAAGAAAAATAACCAGAACAGTAGCAATTAACGCAACAGTTCATAGACACACCATCCTCAACCACCAGGTGGTGGTAGAACTGAAGAGTGATTGAAAGTTTCTTTTTTATAAAACTTGTGTTATAAACTCTAGTAATAGTAATGAAGAAGGAGGAGACGTCGTACTTATAGACTAGCTGTAAAAAACTTATACAGTGTTTGGTTCTAGAATATGGGGAATAATGTGGAATTTGTTTAGCAGGCGCATGAAGAATAAATCGATGAACATTGGAATTCACTGGATGTTACTGCCCTACCTAACTCATATGTGCAATAGACTACGAAGTACATTTTATATTAATTATTCCTAAAATTATGCAAATTTATTTCCTCTACGTA
The DNA here is from genome assembly GCA_015478945.1 of Trachelipus rathkii. Classification (NCBI taxonomy): domain Eukaryota; kingdom Metazoa; phylum Arthropoda; class Malacostraca; order Isopoda; family Trachelipodidae; genus Trachelipus; species Trachelipus rathkii. The sequence continues at coordinate 29,370 of JABUQX010044391.1, read as the reverse complement.
ATAAAAATACCTTCTTAGTCTTTAAGAAAATGTACATAATAATTTCTTGGTGTTCTTTTAATTATTGATGTCGTTTGACCAAAAATATTTTTTTAAATTATTCGTCTTCTTTTCTCTTTACTTTTCTCATTTCGCCCGACTGCAAAAACAATTTTGCTTTCAAAAAGGTCTTGGTCTCAAAGGAAGTTACTTTTCTTTCTAAATTTTGGCCTTTCCTATGGTTCAGACTTAGAAAAAATAAAAAAGACCAAATGCTCGAAAACATAGGCCTGGTTTGTTCATCTCCTACTGTTTTTACTAGGTTTTCCATTATTTAAATACCATTTAAGTAGTATTCAACCGCATCAAGTCTTCTTGGGTCAATGATAAACTTTATGAACACTTTTCTTTTACGCTTTTTTTTTAATTCTAGCAACTTCATCAGTTAGTAACCGACGATCTTGGGAATTAACTTTCCTTAGTTTATAACACATCTTAAACTGTTAGCCTATTTATCCTTAGGTTTTCACATCTCTTCTTATATCTTTCCTCGGTACCTCTTTCCAAGTCTTCTTCTGAAACAGTCATGGCTAACGAGGAGAAGTTGTGGTTTTAATGTTTCTAACTGTTAACTTGGGTCAGTACTTTTTAAATTTGCTTTGACATATTATTAATCTGTGGGATGGGTTCTCATGATGTGCAGAGCGCGTGGCCATACTGATCATCTCTGGTAAGGGCAAACTTTTCATTTCCATTCTTCCGACTAAAACTCTTAGTAACTAACTGTTCTCGTGTATTGGTCATAGGAATGCTAATTCTTCTGGATATCGTTCATCTTAATTAGGAAATTATGTACTACATATAATTCAATCGGGAATTCAAATCTATGAAACGGTTGTATCAAAAAGATCTTTTCCTTATAAAAATGAGAAAATCTCTTCGTTTATTCTAGCACTTTCTGACTATTAAATTTCTCTAGTTGCTTCCTCATTCCCTATCTTCTACGATCCACAAGATCTTTGACTTTTTGCTGGACTCTTGCCTCTTAGCTCTTTAGACAATTTCAAGTGTTGTATGAAGCTCGGAGGTAAGATGTGCTAGCGACAGCTTTAATTAGTGCAGACTAGAGCGAAAGAGGATAACAGTTAGTTTTTCTTTAAGAGACCCTGCCAACTCGGAATTCAACGGACGCTCTTTGTTTTAATTTGCATGATTAATTTTAAATAGGTTAAAGCAACATAACTAGAGAAAGAATGTTCACAGTGTTTGAGGGAGATTAATAATAATAATAATATAATGATTATTATTATTATTATTATTACTTATATTATTATTATTATTATTATATTATTATTATTATTATTATTATTATTATTATTATTATTTATTATTATTATTATTATTTTATTATTATTATTATTATTAATTATTATTATTATAATTTATTATTATTATTCTTATTATTATTAATTATTTTTATTATATTATTATTATTATTATTTATTATTATTATTATTATTAATTATTTATTATCTTATATATATATATATATATCTATATTAATATTATATATATTTTATATATTATATATTATATATATATATATATATATTATATAATTATTATATATATATATATATATAATATATATATATGTTTTGATGAAACTTTATGGTATAATTATACACACAAATATTTACATTAATAAATGTGAACATTTTTAGAAATTCCAAGTTTTTACTACACTAAAGCTATTTTAACATATCAATATTTCTATAAATATATATTTAAATTGGACTTTATAATTTTTTTTTTTTTTTTTTTTTTTTTGAAAAATGTGTGACTAGTTTTCCCGAAAGTCTCGTTTTTATCTGCCCAGCTGTCAACCCCA
>JABUQX010044391.1:0-12500 GCA_015478945.1 Trachelipus rathkii | reverse complement strand
AGCTTCAGAGCGTCTCTCTCGTCCACTCCTTAGTGAGCATGAGAGAGTTCTATTCTATTCGAAATAACCGTTCATTAAATGAGTACTAGCGTATGCGAATCCATATAATTGGAGACACCAATAGAGATTATTGTGACACCCTATTTTTATATATTAATGATCATATTTAACTGTTAGAAAAGTTCTGCGTAATTTGCTACTATTTAATATTTAGTATTGCTAAAATTGTAGTGAAAAATTATAAGGATAAATTATACGATCATATTTTCGGTTTGGTAAGTAGCGAAATAATAATTGAAAGCATAAAATAATAAATCAAAAAGTACTTCTCTAAAGATGTAAAACCTTTTACATAATAAAATAATAATTTTACATTTTCTAATAGCAAATAATAGGTCTTTCAGCTATAAATTTTAATTAAATATTAAGAGTTTGCCTCTTTTTGACAATCGGAATTCATTTTTATTAACTGCAAGTATAGGAATTCTATCAAAAAAATAACATATATAAGGGATTAGTGAAACACATACATCAGCTGTGTATGTAAATCTTCCATAGTGTAAAAACTGTTGGAATCTTATAGTTGACGCCATCCTCCCTCACGTATTTGGTGAGTGATATAGACTGCGGCTAATAATAATAAATAAAATTAATAAATATTTATATATATATATTATATTAAATATTAATAAGTTGAATAGATGCAAACTTTATAACTTTTCCTTACATGTATTAAATTAAACGTTTTCACCCGAATTCTACTGGTTCTAAAATAACACTATTTAATTTCCAAAGCAATGTTTTCTCAGAAGGTGAATAATTTACCACCCGCTATATATATTTAATATTAGTATTCTCTCATTATTAATTTCTTCCTCAAGTATAATATTAGTATATATATTAATTATATATATAATATTATTAATATATATATATTAATTATATAATATATATATCATTAATTAATTTATTATTATATATATTAATATTAATATAAATATATATAATTAAAAAGATCTTTTTATATATATATTGAATGTTATAATACAGTATCAGCAGATATATATAATATATATATATATATATAAATATATATATATATATATATATATATATATATATATATTATAATAATATTAATATTACTGCCTACTGAAAGTAATAAACTTCTGAGTTATTATAAATTAAAATCTTAGAAATATATATATTATAATATATAATATATATAATAATAATTAATAAATTATTATATTAAATATATTATATTATTATTTTGTAATATATTCTATTAAATATTTTAATATTGGCTTTTGCATATACTTTGTATATACGAGTGAACAGAGTACTCATTTTTCATAACGAATTTATATTTTATATGCCTAGCATTTCTCCGAATTTAATATTATGTGATTAGGATATTATATGTTTAATGTTGATAAGAGATATAAAAGGTAGTCAAAATTTCGGCGTAGAAATTCATTTCTATTAGTGAATTCAAGCACATGAACAACACTTATATTAATAGTTTCATCTTTTCTAATAAATAGTTAATTTAAGTAATAATAAAGAATACTCTTGATAAAAGAGAATAGGTAGTTAAAATACTCAGTCAGATAGTCATAATATAGGCCTACTAATTCACTATATTTATTTGACCAGTAAGCTATACTAATATCGCATTTTAATTTAACATAAAATATTTTTCTTTCTTATAACGAAATAAATAATATATAAGTAATAGTTCGTAGATAGTGATAAGTAGTAATTGTGAGATACAAAAAATTATAAGAACTATTTTCATTACGTTTGGTGCTAGTGTGTTAGGTTAGTTTTGTGTGATTGGCGACTCTCAAATTTATATGGGTGAATTAGAAACTATATGCTCCTAAAAAGAGATTTCGTTGTCAGAAGTTTTTGAATTTACGTATTAATATCTTTCTCACTTGAAAGCTTTGAAAGGATTAAACCATAAACATTATAACATTAGAACATCATGGTAGGTTTTCTTCGTGTGCCGGCATTATTCACTCCTGGGTCTTCGATGTCGAATTAAGAGTTAGGTAGTAGATTAAGTTATACAAATATTAGAATTTATAATAATAATAAATAGATGAATAAAAACAATATGAGTTAATGTTAATAAATATAATAATAGGCTAAGATATTTATAATAAGATTAATTAAATGGGAATAATAATAATTAGGTTTAGATTAGGTGTAGGAATAAGTGATATGAATATTATATTGAGTAATAAGTATAAGAATTTAATAATAAAAGTAATGAATGTTAGAAACGCTTCTTAATTATATAAAAATATATTTATTATTTATAATGTCTCCTTTGATTTTCGTGTTTTTTCAAATTCTATTATTTAGTAATGAGTGGCATAGTTTTCCCTTTCCATCTTATTCCATCTTCTACTGAATATGTCTCACGCGACACATGGTTACAAAGCAATCTAGAGATCTCGGGATGAAATGGCTATGTTAGCATGTGAACTACAATGTCGAATGCATACACCACTGTACTCTTCCCATTTCTGTCATTAAATAATGTATATGTTTAGGTTCCAGGATGTGTAGTTGCAAAATTTATTAATTTTATTCTTTCTTGCAAGACAAATTAATTTATTCTAGTAGTTCATGATACAAAGCAAACCTGCTGTCTCATCATATATTTCTTTGCTTTGTAAATTTTATAATGTATAGCATTTTATTGACTATGAGTATGGCTTGGGCCCCTTTTCATAAGGAATGCCCCACTCGTATTTTTAATTAACCATTCTGATTTCAGGGATACTAATTTCTAAGCGAAACTTAAACTGTTTCACATTACTAATTAATGAAATACATATTTCTAATATATTTGCAAGGAATATTCTTTTGGTAATCTAATATTTGAGATACACATATCCAAAAAGGGTCACTTAAAATAAGTCAAGCTAAGCTAATCATTGCAATTGTTTTAACAAAGTCAATACTGGGGGGTAGAGGTATTCAATTCATTTCTTGGTTCTATATTTTTGGTTATCATCACGTAGTAATTACAATGTCTCATGTGTATATGGTATATATTTTCTATATCATTTTGTTACTTATATTTTATTCCTTCTTAGATAAGTTTAGGCTTTATGCTATCCAAATAATCATATTTGTACAACATTTGTACTAAAATGGTCTATAGCTCACGAGATATTGCTAAATATTCTATTTGGAACATTTTTATATATACCAATGGCATAGAAATTTGTCTTAGTCACGAATGAATACACTCTTATTTTCACCATTATAATTTGGCTCAATTTTAATTGAGTTACTAGTCCAAGATATTTACTAATGATTTGGCCTTTTTTTTTTAATCAAAAAATAAACGTAAATTTAAAAAAAATTGAAATTTACGTAATGTATAAAACTTAATAGTATTATGCAATAATTAATCATTTTTTATTGATATTTATATATTCCTAGATTTATTTTATTTATATTTTATATTATTATATTTAATTTCTTGATGTAGATGATATAGATAAAATTGTGATGAAAATAACATTCATCTAGCTGCTATTTAATTTATATTGTTCATGTTATTGACAATGCAGATATATATTGATACACTATTGTGAGGTCTGTTATAAACAGATAGGGAACCCTGGTGGGTCTGCGAGGAACCCTAAACCTAAACTCAATAATGAGAGAACTCTATATACAATTTTCTCTCGTGCAAAAAATTAAAGATAAGTTAACCGGATATTATATATAATCCAACGCGACTGATAATAATTAAGTCATATAGATATTATTATTTCTACTCTAGTATCATCACGTAAGGCTCTCCTTTGATTTATGTTAGAGCTAATAAGTATACTAAAGTGCCATTAAAGTTTAATTAATTTTACTATAATTAATATAATTCTCTAACTGAAATAGTCAATATATAATACTACAAAGTAATATATATCGCCAAAGATGGAATAAGTAATAGTCAGTACTGAGTCTCTTCTGTATCGGCCTCAGCGGGGGACGTATCTGATGGGTGACCTTTGATCCCCCCTATACCATCTGTCTATACTCCAACCAGTTCGGCTTTTTCGAGTACCCTACTTAATAAAATTATTTAATAAATGAATATATTATTAACGTAATTAACCAATTGAATAATTAATAATGAATATAAAATAATCTATAGTATAATCAACAATATATTGTTGGCAACATTATTACCGGGCTTCTATTGGAGTTTTAGCTTAAAACGTAACACTCAGGTATTAATGCACATATAGGATTACTCACTGCACTACACACTAGATATTTGTAGTAATTATAACATATTTAACATATTTATTAAATGTAACTACCTTATAATTAAAGTAATAATGATATAAATTAGTATAATATATAAATATTTTTAAAATATAAATATAAATATATCAAATTATAAATATAAATTAATAAATAAATATTAATATAAATCTATATAATAATTAATATATATATATATATATATTAATATATATATATTATATTATGCTTATATTATATATATTAATATATATATATTATATATATATATAGAGACACAGGGACTAATTGGGTATGGAAGAGAAACATATTGATTAAGACCAGGAGCTTACTTATTTTATAAAACCTAATCTTAATATATCGAACACAATGAAATCAGCTCATAAAGCCTACATTAGTTTTAAAATGATACATTTATACCTTTTTTTCTATATAGTTAGTAGTTATTATTGTAACATAATAATGCGATGCTAAATTAATTTATACTATATAATATATATTAATAGTTAAGTCTGATTAAATGGAAAGTGAATAAAATTAATATAGCATATATTTTATGTTGAGTGTGAGTTATAAAATTATTGTTTAGCATCGTATTTGAAAATAAGAAAAATATTCAATGGTCAATTGTAAATTGATGATTGATTTCTTAAGCAAATCCATACAAGATGTGAAGCTGTGTTTTCACTTATATATTATAGTTTTTATTGCGACATAATTGTGGAATAAATTTTTTGTTTTTACTTTATATATGTCTGAAACATATGGAAAGTAGAATACAATTTATTAATCTTGAGTGAATGTATATTTTACTAATATAATATCATATTTAACAGAGAAAACTGATGTCAGGTAATAACCTTTTTTTTCATAGAGACTATGAATATTATATATTCTAAAATTATTTAGTACATAGCTATGAGTGATAGTTGATATATAGTTGAGAAGAATACATAGTAAGAGTACATATGATATGGTAGTGAGTATAGTAATGATATATATATAAATCTCGGTGTTATATACTGAAGAGATAATAGCTGAATGTACAGCTGAAAGTACATAGCTGAAAGTAATATAAAAATATAGCTGAAAGTACATGAATATATAATAGAAATGCGATAAATAAAGTATAGAGAATAACGAATAAAATAATTAAATTATATATTAAGGAAGAGGGGAATGACATTCTCTATAAATAATAAATATTATAATAAATATAATTAAATACAATAGATAAATAATAATAAAATATAAAGAATAAAATAAATTGAATACAGATAAAATTATTAAACTGATTTATCCAAATTCAGTGATGTAGAGCGAGAATTTAACCACCGCACAATATGCTCTAAATCCACTGTCTCCAGTACGTCTACGGTTAAAAGCTCAGGAGCATATTATAAATTTTCCTACTTTAGGGAGGAATACACACGTAATGCTGCATACTATGGGGACAGAGGGGATGAAGTCCCCTCACCCTCCAGTCTGATATTATACCTCCCACCTAGGAAGGCTAGAGAGACCCCGACATACTCTTTAAATATCTTATATGCAGTCAACTCTATATTTAGGATTACTCAGTTTAAGTTATTTTTATTAATAAATAATCAATTAATTAATTATTTTAATGTCTATATACAGAATATACTATATATAATAATATATAATATAATATTATTTATACTAATATATATATTATTATTATAATAATATATATGATATTAATATATTATATTATAATATGATATATATATATATAGTAAATATATAATTATATATTATTAATTATATTAATATATATATTATATTTATATATACTATAATATATAATATTAATATATATATATATATGGAAGAATAATATTCTATATAAACTAATTTTATATAATGGTTAAATAATTTTATCTCTGTATTGATTTTTAAAAGGAAACTGCGTGTTATTATATATATATTGTTTAGATAATTTATTTGTCTAGGTGCCTAAGACAGTAGTTAGAGGGCGTATAATAGTCTATATATATATATACACCGTAAAATCCAAAAATATTTCACTTTTTTAAAAAATTAATATAAAAGTGATTGTAATATTAATTATTAAATATAAAGTCTCGAACTTTGTTGAGAAGTATTCACATTATGTTCCACATATTAATCTCTCCCATAAAGGTAACACATAATCTTTACTATAATTATAAGTAAAATAATAAAAAGATTAAAGGATAATAAAATAAATATTGGATGTATATCAATACATCTGCAGCGTCATATAATACCAATACTAAGAAGCCAGTCTCCCGTATATAACGATTTTATTAATCAATGTGTGCGACACTGTAAAATCTTAAAATTTGCGTTAGTTACATGGGGCACAATCGCGACTAGATATGCGATAGCGTCAAAAAAGTCAAAATCTCTATTAATGAAAAACGAGAAATATGCAAAAAACACTGAATACGGAAGTATATATGCTCCATGCTGAGAACAGCATTATTTCGCGCATAGTTTTATAGCATGAATAATATAGTACCTTCTCGTATGAAAGACGCGCCGATTATTATTCTAACTTTCTAACTTTGTTTTACTTATTGTTATTTATTTTATTCTTCGTAAATATTAATTTATATTATATCATTTTATATATGCATATATTATTATATTTCTTTTTTAGACCTCATTATGATCAACTCACGATGTAGAAAAAATCCAAATAACCTTGGAAATATAAGAGAAAAAAATTACTATTGAAATATTGAATTATCGAATTATGCATTATAAGTCTAAGGTTGTTGTGGCGCTCCAATAACTTTTCACATCGTCAGCACCCATACCTTGAGTATTGTGTCAACAAAAACTGAATATTCGAGTCCTCTGCACACCTACTCTTAACGATTAGTCGATCTCATTCTCTAGCTCCTTATAAAAGATGGTTGCCTCTCAGTTTGTTACTGTTTATATACGCAGAAGAAATACGAATCACCAATCGTACAAAAAATGTGTGACCTAGACAGCTCAAATATTTGAGCTTAGGTTAAATGCGTGCCACAGCAAACAATCGATAATACCTCTTTGTGTTTAATCGTTAGAGCTTTCATTATTATATTCATTAACTCACTTCTCGGAGCGATAGTATTGTTCTCTCTCTTTCCTTTCATCTCTTCTCTCTGCTCTCAAATCATCTCTCTTCTATCTCCCTTTCTCATCCCTGTGTTTTCTTTCTTTTGTAAGCTATACGTGCTTTGAGAATGCACGTACTCACATCGATAAGTGTGGACATTCATCATACCTACACATGTCTTCTTTCTAATGCCATCTTGTCAACAGTCTCCTCTCTTTGTTTCTCTGCATACATTTCGCTCTCCAGAACTTCCTTCTTCGGTCCCCCTTCCGTGGTAATTTAAGTTTCAAAGTGTGTTCTCACTTAGTTCTCCAGATGCTTTGAAAGCTTCATTTGTCTTCGTTCACTCCCCTCAGTAGGTGTTTTACGTTTCGCTCTCGGGTCGCTTCTGCATACCGGGTTCTGTCTTTCCCAGCTGTTCTAAGATCACTCTCCTCCAGCAATCAATTTCTCTTCGAATCACTCTCATCTCGTGCTCAACTCTCCCAATGCTTCTTTTCAATACCTTTTATACTGTGCTCTCTGCTCTGGCCTCTTGCTGTGTTAGTATCTTCTTCGTACTAATGCTTTCTGCGTCTCTCTCTTCTGAGTCGTGCATTCCTCTTTGTCTTCTGACAATTCCTGCTACTCTACGAAGTGTAAGCTCTGGAGATGTCTCTGCCTCTTAACGCACGCTTCCAAATCAAATAAAATAACAACATATCTCCGTGCGTCTCATGCCTCCTTTTCTTTCTGTCTCCTCTACATTGCTCTCTCTCTCGTCTCTCTCTCTCTTCTCTCCTCTCAGTCACTGTCTGTGTTTTATCTATGCTCTCTTTCTGCTAACTATCCTCTCGTCGTAGCTATATAAATGGCTATCCTAATTAAGCCTACTACAAGTCTTGAGTCAGTACATTTACCTTTACCCTAGATCTAATAGAACTAAAATTGCTATCCTGTACCCTGGCACTCAACACTATCTGCATCGTTTAGTTTTCTAAACATCTATAAGGCTAATATTAATCATATTTACCCATTGAAACACCATTAATTTCTGTGTATGCAGCAGATATGTGGATAATTAGATCCATACTCATATCTTCGACGGTAATTTGTATAATAGCAATATAATGTTGATGTTTGAGGGAAAAATGTTAGTATATCATTAAATAATTAGAATTATACTATTGCCACAGCATATATCTATCCAGTACGACGTATTATTTATAAAATTATATGTGGCATCTTATTCTTTTAATATACTAGTTGTACCAGGAACTGTATATACGTATGTATATGGACACAGTGGCTGCTGTGAGTGGCGTTTTCTGGATACCATCATTGCTTCTCCTTGAACATCCGCTACACTTTCAGTTATTTCAACCATATTTAGCGTACTCGCTTCCTATATCAAGCTCTGCATAAATATCTCTCACTGAATGCAGTTTCATAGCCTGCTTAAATTTTCCATATCAAAATTTGCAAGCTTAGATGTATGGGTAAATAAGAAATTACCATGTTACTAGCCCGTTAGTCTAACAAAAATTATTGAAGTCTAAATTTCGGTTCATCGATTAGTTATCCTATTACTTCTATATATCTTGCTAATATGTAGTGACGATATATAATGTGATAGATATACCTCACATATATTAACGGCTATATAAAGTAAGAACTGTATATAGTCCCAGCTAGTATATATGGTATATATAGTAGAGTGAGTATAATATTAAGATACATCTATATAGGTACTTTATCAAGTCTGTATATAAAACTAATAAATTATCATACCAGAGTTTTCAATCTCTTATAAAGTTCTGTTTCATCATTGTCTCTGAAATTGTAGATCAAGTGTAGAATTGCTTGAGAAGTGTAATCATGTGATTAAGCTTGCACTACGTATCATCTTCTATCGGCATATACTGAGACGTACTAAAATACATAATAAGCATGAATCTTAGTAGCTCCAGTTAATTTAAGTGTATCATTACGTCAATTTGAGTAATTTAGCTCCGGTGGTTTTTTCCCGCACAAGTTGTGTCGTACAATTTTATGTTCTCAACTAACTAACATAGTATATAATGATATGGTAAGCTTCAAGTTGAGCGCAGTTTTATTATATAACATTCTCTTAGAAATAATACTACATTCCTTTTACGACTGCATCCAATCTAAGACATGAAATATATAACTCCATCAAATTGTCTCTCAGTTAAGAGATATAAGTGCGTCCTGCCTTTGAACGATTTATGCATCCAGCCTATTATGACACGCTTAATTTCCAGAACTCGTATCGCTCCTCACAGTATCGTCCATTTTTATAACCTTGAGTGTTATCATGAAATAGAGCCTAATGACATACATGAATTAATAATTAAATGCCATCTGAGTAACGCTATAGACAAAAACCTTGCATAACAAGTACATTTAGCTTTTAGAGTTGACCTCGATAAACACCATACCAGCTGGCGCAGAAGCTATACCTACATCAATATCACCAAAATATAATGGTAGCTTGGTTGGTATTATTTATACTCTTATTTATTGTTCGTGCACCGAGAAAGCTACTCTTTTGGGAATCGTTTATATTTTCGCTCCTATTATTCCACCGTACAGCTGAGGGAAGCGATGAACCACGGATAGTACATATGGATTATGAGTGTTGCATGGTAGTCTCGCCATGGGATTTATCACTATCAAACAATCAAGCCCTCGTAAATTGTCCTCTGACCATAGTATAGTATATAATAAAGAGAATTTCTCACTGTATCGATCCCTTAAGATATGATACCTCTCAATCAAACGATTCACCAGCCTCCTTTTTAATTTATCAAATATAAGAACCCAGTTTTTTATGCACCCCTAAATGTCTATATTCTAGCAACAAAATTAATATAGTGAATATAACTTATATATTTTATAGAGAAATATATATATATTATATAATAATATTATATATAATTACATATATATATATTTATATAAATTATATTAGTATTATAATATATATTATATATATAATATATAATATTAATAATATATAATATATATTATATATAATTATATATATTAATAATATATATATATATAATATATTATTATATAATATAAAATTATTTATAATTACTAGTTTATTATTAATATGGAGAGGAAAGTTTTATTTTTATGTTAATAATAAATAAAATAACTATAATATAAATTAATATCTTCTATCCTAATATTATAAAGAAACTACGTAATATAATAAATAAATATTCCCACTCCATATTCCCAGGGTCCATATTCTTAATCCATTAATAATACTTTAAAAGACCAGTTTAATCAAAGTGATAATTATTAAAAAAAACTGAGCATATATAATTAGTTCTAAACAGAGCTAAATATGTCTCTTATAATTATATCATAATTATTTATTATAATTAATTATTATAATTATATTATTAATACAACTACTATATAATACTCGCGATACCAAAAAAAATAAAATCTGTGAATAAGAAAGTTGTACTATCTCATAATAATAAAAAAAATAAAATTTTTAGGCATTTTCAAATAATAAATTAAAGTACATATAATAACAGTGTCGGGGCTATCAATATAAGAAGTGATTAGGTAGTAACCTAATCAGGAGCGAGCTCGAAAATATAAAATTTGCCAATTGCAAACCAGTTTTTATAGGATTTTAAGAACAGAAGGAAATCCGTAATTTAAAACGTTTATCAAAATGTGTTGCATTATTTATTGATCACATATGATTGAGAGGATTCGAAACTAGGTAAATTATATAATTATTTATATTGATATTATTAATATGTAATATAATTTATTATATTATTATATTATTATTTATAATTATTATTAATTATTATAATTTATAATTATATTATTATTATATATTATATATTATTCATATTATCTTTCTTTATAAAGTTGGTAATTTTTATTAATTTATAATATTATTATGATTATTATTGTTAAATATATAACAGTTTACAGTGATAACTTATAGCCTTATTAACAAAAAACACATTTGGTACTGTATACAGATGATAAGTGATTCAACTTTACATAAATCTAATAAGATAGATTTAATATAACACTCTTACCTAAAATTTTATTTACAAGTATTGATATTAGCTATTAATAACATTCTGTTATAAAAAACACTTGTATCAAATAATCACAATATACACCAATATATTTTTTTTAATAGTTATACATTACATGAATGTATTGATATATACTCATATTTAATAAATATAATATATATATATATATATTAATATATATTATAATATAATTATATATAATTAATATATATAAATATATATTATAATATATATATATATATATATATATATAATATATAATTAATTATATATATAATATATATATATAATATATTATATATATATATATATATATAGTATTATATATATAGTAAATTTATTAAATATAAAATATATAATATAATATATTATATAATCAATAACCTTTTTTGTAAATCTATTTTATCACAATAACGATCTTTTATCTTTAATTTAGTATCATTACGATATATTATATATAATAAGAATAATATAAATAGTAATGGTAATAATATTTATAAATATAAAACCCTATAACAAAAATTCATTATATATATATATTTATAATATATATATATATATAATTATAATAGTATAATGGATATTAATATATATGAGTAATATAATAATTATATATATAATATATATATTGATGAATTTATTAGGTGAAGATAGATGCTAAACTATGTTTTATTAAGAAAGCATAGTGTAGAGATAAAATATATTATATTAATATATATTAATAAATTTTATATATATTATTATATATATATTATATTATAATTATATATATATTATATATATATAGTGTGTGGTGTGTGTATAATTTATTTCTTAATTATTTGATGTGTAGTTGTTTATTTATTAGTAAATCACATATATTACTGATTATGTTTATTATTATTATTAAAGTTATTATTTCCTGCAAAGAAATTAAAAACATTAACGTTTGAAGAAAAGTAATAATACTATCTCAATATGAAATGAAAAACGTTATCCGTGAAATGATCCATTAGGAG
>JABUQX010044390.1:35000-38896 GCA_015478945.1 Trachelipus rathkii | reverse complement strand
CACCAAAAATTAAAAATAATATGATAACTATTAATATTAATAAATATATAATTATAATAATATATCAATAATAATAATAATAATTATAAGAAAATAATATAGAATAATATAATATAATAAGGTATTAAGTAATAATATATATAAATAATAATTGATAATAATAATAATAATAATAATATGATATAATATATTATATTTATTAAGAATAATAATACTATAATATATATAATATAATCAATATATAATAATAATAAAATAATATAATACTAATAATTAAAATTAATAATATAAGTAATTAATAATAATAATAATAATAATAATAATAATAATAAAATATAATAATAAAATATAATAATAATATAATAATTAAATAATAATAATATATTAATAATTTAATAAATTATAATAATACCAATTTAAGAGATATGATTGGATTAATTATGGCTTACATTTTTTTATATTTGTACAGTGATGTATACAACAAAATTATTATTTTTAGACTCAAATAGATGAGTTTTCATATATGTTGTTAAAAATCGCTTTCCTTACGTAAACATTCCAGTAGATGCAACCAATGCTTGCGTTTCAAAAAATAATAAAATGCAAATTTAATGAAAATTATTAAAACTTTCAATCTTTTAATTTGGAGATTTGATTTTCGGCATCAATAAAACCGTCATGTTTGTGGAAATGTTAATGACCGTTATTGCATCGCAGTGAGAATTTAAAGTATTGAATTTTGATCACAAGATTTCAAACTTACAATATAATAAATAAAAAATACATCTATTTTCTTTATTCTAAACAAAAAAAATAATCCATTTTTTTTTTCAAAGTATTTCAATGTTTGCAAATGGTTAAAATGAAGATGATAATTACAAATAAATTTAGGAAATAATTAAAAAGGCAATTGCCACCCCATAATAAGTAAATATCTCTTCTTGTGCTCCATAAAATTTGTGAAGATCAAAAACTTGCTTAGAGGGAATATCAGTTCCTGAAATAAGAACTATGTCTTATTATTGAACAGAATTATCCGAACGTCAGGATACGGGCATTACACTACTTAAGTATGTGGCACATACTTCAGTAATACCAATACCAAAATTCCTTTACATTAGGCTTTAATAAATGCATTACTCGTATTGCTTAGGAAGTTGATTAAAAATAAAAATAAATTTTTTTATTTTATGTCCTAAAGAAAATTCAAAGACATTTTACAATTTCTATTTTATTCTACAACTTACGACATTGTTGTAATACATATACTATATACATTCCTAAAGTAGAAATACTCAAATATCGAAATAATACAAACTATTAAAAAAATAGGCGTAATAAATTCTACAATTTCGGCATTTATACAAGACGTATATCTCATTCTTTAATTGCACAAAAGTACTTTAAAGCATTTATTTCATAGGGAATAATAAAGCCTATAATTAAATGCCTCAGAAGAATTAAGATCGAATATTGTGCTTAATTGAGCGTGTCGCAAATAAATTTTTACAAACCGTTTCTTTCCTTATGTATTATGCGTTCCACAAAGGCCTTTAAAACGGGCTTCACGAACGACTTTTGCAGTTGATATATATATATTATATATATATTATATTCCATTATATATATATTATATATATATATTTTATATATATTATTTTATTATTATATAATTATATATATATAATTATTATATATTATATTATATATATATGATATAATATAATATTATATAGTAGTATATATTCAGGGGCGTAATATTATAGGTAGGCGCGTAGGTAGCTGCTACCCTATTTTTTGTAGGTTCATGAAAATATGAAAGTTAAATTGGTAAGGTATTACTAAATTATTAATTTGATATAAAAAAGTTAAAGAAGAGCTATTTTTCTCTGAATTAAAAGAAAAACAACGCTAATAATAGCTATAATATATTGAATTCATTTAGAAATCTCCTCTCCTACTCTGATTCTTGGAGTAAAAATTCTTTTACCCCGGGGCGACGAATTGACGTCATTTTACGTAACTTATAAGGAGTGGGCCTAGTTGTCCTACCGTATAATAATCGTAATAATGTGAATATATATGAACTTTCGTGCTTTCCGTCATATTTACGAAGATGGGTGGCTTGGTGCAGTTGTTTGAAACTTTTGTATAAAATGATGGTCTGATTGTTCTGGATATGACTATTATTTTATAGTTACTTTATGTTAAGTTGTTTTAGCATGTATATACATAAATATTAAGTGAAATATGCATTAATGGAAGTAGTGTAGAATTATATATGGGTAAGAAAAACGCTTAAAAACTTATCTATAAAACGACAGCTTTATTTAAAAATGATAGATAGGCCTAAGAAATTACTCAATTGGAATGTGCTTTAAGATATAAGTTTTGGAAGTATAATGTACAAGTTTCATAACAAATAATAGGTACGTATTATTAATTATTAAAATATGTTTTCGATGTTTTCGCTAGCTATAGTTAATATCATACTATATTATATATATATATATATATATATATATATACTTATTTATATATAATATATATATATATATATATATGCTCAAGTGGCGGCTCGTCCTAGGCACTGCGGAACTGCAGCCCCCCAAAATTTCAGAACTAGTCACAAACTACTAAACAGCATTTGTTATTTCTTTGTAACTCTCTCTCCTCTTCTATCGTATATATTATATATATATATATATATATATATTTTTTTTTTTTTATATTATTTAATATATATATTATATATTATTATATTATATATATATATAAATATTATATATAATTTAATAATATATATAATATATATATATCATATATTATATATATATATATATAATATATATATATATAATTATATATAGTACTACATTATATTATTATAATTAAATATATATATAATAAAAAAACATTTCTGTCGAACAATTTATTCCATAGAAAAAAATGGAACTTCAAAAATCTTTTGTTTCCGAAATAGCTCTATACCGTTTATTTTTATTATGTAATCCGAGCGAGATGTGTCACCGTGATCGTAGCTTAATAAAGCTGTATGGAACAAAGTGATTTGTCTGTCTGATATTTTTTTTATTTTTTTGAACTTTCTTTATTCTATTTAAGTTCGATCTTTTTGCATTTAACTGATCGTTTTTTCAATAGTTTTAATTCATTAATGTTAAATATATATATATATATATTATATGATATATATTATATATATATATATTATATAGCTTATATATATATATATATATTATTATAGTATAATATTAATATATATAAAGCAGCACCCCTTTGCACAAGAACCACGAGCTGTGTGTGTGTATATATAGATATATATTATATATTATATAATATATATAGTATATATATATTAGTATAATGGTATATTATATAGTATTATATATATGGGTGCTGTATGAGAGTTAGTATATGTCAGGTAATATATCTGTAGGGTAGTGATGATGGATGGTTATTTATAGGATGTGATATTGAGGGTATGTGTACTGTACACTCGGCCTACACGTCTAGTGTTTCTTCAGGTACGCACGATATATATATGGAAGAGAAGAGATTTTAACAAGGACTAGGCTCTATGGAAGGCAAAGTCAGGAGAACTAGGAGGGGTTGAGCAAAACTACGTAGATGGGTAATAGTTAAAGAGAAGTTCCCGCAGAGGGAAACTCTGCGAATATGCTTGTATGATGGACGTAGTGGTGTGAGAAATGTTTAGATTTCTTCCTTTCGCATGAACAGTTTCCCTTTTATTTTTGTCAGTTCCGTTATTCGCGATTAGATAGGTGTTGCTCGTTTTTTAGCGCCATGCAGCGCGGGGTAGGTACGGGGCCAGGTGAGACTATGTTCCAGCTTGAAGGGGACGGTCGGTTGTGGAG
>JABUQX010044390.1:22500-27500 GCA_015478945.1 Trachelipus rathkii | reverse complement strand
GCGAATTATCGTTTTCATTCTCTTTTTTATTATTATTCTCATCATTTGCCCCTATTTCTGCATCTCTATATAACATTGTGATACTTAACATGGGGGAAATATAGCCTTAAAATATAATTTTATTCCTCTTTAGACAATAAATAATCGAAAACTGCCATCCTAGTTTGGGTTTGGTTTCTTCTCTAAGGGTTTTTATTTACCAGCGGGTTGGCTTTGGCAAGGATCGTCCACAACCGACCGTCCCCTTCAAGCTGGAACATAGTCTATGGCGTTACTCGCGGAATTGGCGCAAAAACGAGCAAATTTATTGGCTGAATAACGGAATGACAAAAATAAAGGGAACGTTATTGGAAAGGAACAGAAATTCAAACCATTATTACAATTCAATTATAAAAATTCGAGAGTTGGGGAATTTCTTTACTTTACTACGTAGTTGCTCACCTTATTTTGACTTTGCCTTCCATAGAGCCTAGTTTTTAAATTTTCTTTTCCATATAATTTACTATCAGTGGTCGTACTGGAAGAATACCGTTTGGGTAGGCAGAGTTATATAATATATAAATAAATATATAAATTATATATAATAATAATAATATATATATATATATATATATTATATTATATATTATAATAATATATATTTATATATTATATATATATATCATAATATATTAACAGTGGCGGCTCGTGGTTCTTGTGCGAGGGTGTGTGTTATATATTATATATAATATATATAGTATATTATATATATTATATATATATATATTATATATATTAATATTTATTAATATATAATTATATATATAATTACATTAATGAGAATTAATATTTGAAACGATAGGTTAAATTGCAATGATCGGAACCTTAAGATAGGAAATAAATGTAAAGGTTTCAGAAAAAATAAAAGAAATATCAGACAGGAAACAAGATTCACGATTTTGTTCCAACTTAGCTGTTATTAGCTGCACCGTATCACGGCCAGCAACAGCATCTCGCTCGGATGTTCACTTAGAGTCAAAATATCGGTATAGAGCTATTTCGGAACGAAAGATTTTTTGAGAGTTTCCATTATGTTCTATGGAAGTAAATGTCGGAAGAAAAATGTTTTTTATATATTTTATATATATATTATATATTTATATATATTATATATATAATTATATTATATTATATATATATATATAATTATAATATTATATATATTATAGTATATATATTATATTTATACTTTTATATTATCATATATATATATATATATTATATATATAAGTAATAATATATAATATAATTATTATACTTATATGTATATATATATATTATGAGTAAGAGAGAGAGTTACAAGGAAATAACAAATGCTGTTTAGTAGTTGTGACTTAGTTCTGAAAAATTTTGTGGGGGCTGCAGTTCCGCAGTGCCTATGGACGAGCGGCCACTGATCATGATTGGTTGGTATTTACTATAATATATCTTGGGTATTATTTATAGATCAGTTTTAAGAGCAGATATGTGTTTACATATAGCTAACGAATAACATCAGAAAAACATATTTCTGAGTAATTTATTAATAGTACCTATTGATTTGTTCATGAAAAGTCTTGTTACATTATATTTTAGGTGGGTCTGGTACTTAATTTGAATGCATATACCACCTGAAGGTAATATCCTGTAGTCTCATGCTTCTTTTCTAAAAGTAGAGGCTGTCGCTTTTATAGAAAGTTTTTACAAAGGTTTTTCTTTAATATAGAAATCTTACACTACTCCAGTAATGCATTTTTTCAATTAATTTTATGTATGATAATGTAAATACACTTAAATAAAGTATATATTATATTCATATCAGACACGACCATTTTATACAAAAAGTTTCACAAACTGCACCAAGCCACACATTTCGTAATATTTCGGGAAGAGAACGAAAAGTTTAATATATTATCAATGAAAAATAATATTTTATCGCCATTTTTATAGGTAGGGACAGACGTAGCCACTTCTTTATAAGTTGAGTAAAATGGACGTCCTTCGTCCTCCGGGGTTAAAGATTTTTTACTCTAAGTCAGAGTTAGGAGCGAGAAATTTCTAAATGAATTCAATTATTATTTATAGCTTTTTATGTGGTTGTTTCTTTTAATTTATGATGAAAATTAGCTTCTTTTTTTAACTTTTAATAAAATTTAATAATTTAGTATACTGTTACAATTTACGTTTCTTATTAAAACCTAAAAATATTGGGTAGAGCTACCTACCCGGCCTCCCCTATATATACGCCTGATGATAATATATATAATTATATATTATATATATATGATATATAATATATATTATATATATATATATATATATTATACTATATTAGATATTTATATATATATATATATCTTATATTATATATATATATATTAATATTAGTATATATAGATATATTTTATATATATATATGCAAGTCGTTTCGTGGCTCGTTGAAAGGCCTTGATGTACGCATAATAATAAAGATAGAAAGGTTTGTTAAAAATTTATTTGCGAACAGCTTAATTAGCACATTATTCTACACTTAATACTTTTCTGAGGAATTTATTATAGGTTTATTTATTCCTAATAAAATAAGACTTTAAGATACTTTATGTGCAATTAAGTAAATGAGATATACGTTCTTGTAAGGATGCTAATTGTAGAATTTTTACGCATATTTTTTTAATGTTGTTAATATATTTCGATCAGTTGAGTACTTTTCTACTTTTAGGAATGGGATATTATATATGGTATTAAAATGGTTTCGTAGTTGTTGATAAAATAGAATATTGTAAAATGAGGTAGATTGATTCTTTAGAATAAAAAAAAATTTATTTTTTATTTTTTAATCAACTTCTTAAGGAAATACGGTGATATTCAGTTATTCAAAGCTATTTTAAGGATTTTGGGTATTGATTTACTGAGTTATTGTGCAGACATATTAGTAGTGTATGCCCGTTACTGCGTTCGGATAATCCTGGGCATAAAAATAGTTATATTTAAGGAATGATATTCCCTTCTTAAGCGAAGTGTGATCTTTCAAATTTTATTGGAGCACAAGAAGAGATATTAATTATTATGTGGTTTGGCAATTGCTTTTAATTATTTCCGTATTATTTGTAATTGATCTCTTCATTTTACGTTATATTATATTTAAGATATTTTGAAAAAAAAGGTATTATTTTGGTTCTTATTTAGTTCTAAATCTATATAGTAATTTTATTTTATATTTTGATAAAATTTACATTTCTTTGTGATGCAAATTCATACTTTAGAATTCTATGCTTAGATGAATAACGCGGTTCATGTAACATTTCCAACCATGACGGTTTTATTGTGCCGGAAAAAAATCTCAAATTTAAAAGATTGAAAGTTTTAATACATTTCATTAAAGTTTGCATTTTATTATTTTTGAAACGCAAGGCATTGAGTTGCAATCTTACTGAATGTTACGTTAAGAAAGGATTTTTTGACTATATGTAAAAACTCATCTATTTAGTCTAAAAATATTAATTTTTGTTGCTTACATACTTGTTACAAAGTAGTAAAATAAGTAGCATATTATCAAACAATCTCTTAATTGGGTTAATTATTATTATTATTATTTATTATTATATTATTATTTTATATTATTATTTATTATTATTTTATTATTATTATTATTATTTTATTTTATATTTTTTAGTATTATTATTATGTAATTATTTTTTATTTTTTATATTATTATTTTTTATTATTTATTATTATGTTTTATTTTATTTTATTATTATTATTATTATTTTTATTATTTTAGTAGTTTTTATTGATTTCTATATTTTATTTTATTATTATTTATTTTATATTATTATTATTATTATTATTCTTATTTATATATTATAATTATATTATTATTTTAATATTATATTTATTATTATTATTATTATTATAATAGTCATTATTATATATTATTTTATTATTATTATTTATTGATTATTTATATATTATTATTATTATTATTATTGTTTTTAATTTTGGTTGATAACTGATTATGTATTTAAGGGTTCCACGATCGTAGTTATTTTTAATACTTTTAGTTGATCATCTTTAATTGAAGAAGAGGCCTCTCAACTGTGTAATTAAATGTTCCAGACGCTGACCAGTATTTGACGCTCAACGTTCTTGTTAGTCATTTACCAAATTAACTTTTAATGGAATTACTTTGTCCTTCTAATTCCTCGGCCTGTTTAATTTTGGTAATTTTTTTATTCAGTGTGTCTGATTATCATTTCGCTTTACTAGGAATGCCCTCATTAATATCGTTAAAGATGATCTCATTGCACAGGGACTCTACTTGTAGCTTTTCTCTCAATATATGAACAAAAAATTTTTAAATATTTTTTCTTTCTTGATAAAGCTTAGACTTAAATTTTTATAACTAATTAGACAATATATTTATAAATATATATATATATATATATTATTTATATGCTGATATAATATATATTATATATATATATATATATATATATATGGTACATATATATATATTATATATATAATTTATATAATTTATTATTTCACCTTACAATTAGTTCCATTCTATAAAAAGTTTAGTTTACGAGATACTTTAAGTTTTATCATTTTGAACTAAGGGTTATAAAATTTAGGCAGGGATAATTGCGCTGAGGATTTTTGCGTGTCAGGACGTTGGAGAGATGATGGTAGAAAAAGCTTTGTCCATATTAAATATGGAGTAGAATAGATAAAAAAAATGGGAGAGGTTCAGACGTTATTTATAGTACCTTTCCATATCAAAATTGCGTGTGATATTCGCTTGAAAAAGAATTCATCATATTTTTTTACGCCTTACTATTGAGTTTCAAGAGTTTACCAGGTAATTATTAAAAGTCCTCCCTCACCCCAACAGAAGGATATCCTGAATATCTTAAAGATGGAGGAATCTGATATTGAACTGAAGACAACATTTCTTTTTTCTTCCTTTTTCCTCTCTTCAT
>JABUQX010044390.1:0-12500 GCA_015478945.1 Trachelipus rathkii | reverse complement strand
TACACGGGAGTTGAGGGTTCGTATTCACATTTTTGCTTTCCTGTTGCATTCATCCAAATATTGTTTTCTTGCGATTAGAAAATGGCTGATTGAATTTCCCTTATAGTAAAATAATTTTCATTCTTCTTCCGGAATCTAGTGCTTTCTCTGCTCGTACACCTCCCTCACCATCTTTTTTAATAGTTGAATTCCCAAAGATAGTACTTGAGAATAAATTAGTTTAATAACTTAGCTAACTTAACCTTTTTGAGTTCAAATGTACGAACAAACCAGTCTCATGATTACAAATATTTTTAAATCATCATAAAAATTAAGTATATTTCCTTAATATAAATATAGAATACATTTTACATTAAGCTAATTAATTAAGGTAGTGAATTTAAAAATTCATTAATTACCCTACTAAATTTCTATGGGTTCCTTTCATATAATTAGATAAACAATTAAACAAAAGAAGATATGGCAAGGCATTTTTGTCATAGACCCAGCATTGCCGTAAAATGTTACAAAAATAGAACACAATGTACTCAGACTATTGATGCTGGCCACATGGTATTTAAAACTGTGTATGGTAATGATATGGGTACTTCAGATTTGCACCTAGAAGCATCAGAAGATGCTCGAATGAAAACTTATATAAAAATGAATGAACCTTCAGAATGTTTTAACATGAGTGTTAATCAAGAATCCGGAATACTTGAGTTAACTTCACATTATACATATAATATTCGAGGAAAATAATAAAAATTCTACTCGTGAATTACAAATTCCTTTAAAAAACTCACTCAACCTCGAGAATGTTCCGAATCAATTATTACCCAAGTGTGTAAAAGAAAGCTATGCTAACGCTATCTATGAACATCGATTCTGTTGATCTGTATAAACCTCAGATCGTTTCTTTCAAACCTTAGCCTGACTCAAACATTTCTGAGCTAATTGAATTTGATAGCATTACCAATGTGTTACCACAAAATCGTATTGAAGAAAACTGTGTTAATGGTAGCAAAAGTGATGCTTTTGAACAACAATCTCAAAGCAACTCTCTCACTCTAACTGATGTTAGTGTCGGTACGGCCCACAGCGCTGTAAGGAAAAGTTTACATCTTTTCCCATACAAGGTGATAGTTGTGAAGGAATTAAATTCTACTGATCATGGCAAGCGACTACAGTATTGTGAATGGCTGAATAATGTCCTTCAAGAAATGAGAATCGGTTTTCTTGATACATTTTACACCGATGAGGCGTGGTTCCATTTATCCAGATATATGAATTCCCAAAATACTCGTCTGTGGAGTACAGCAAATCCATTATGTATTCACGGGAAACCACTACAGCATGTGAAAATCGGTGTTTGGATCGCAATTTCTAGACCTAGGATTGTAGGTCCCATATTTTTCAATGACACAATAAATGCACAACGATACTGCGATGAAATTTTTTATCCCTTCATAGGCAAACTTGAGTTACGTGAATTAATGAACGGTTATTTCCATCAAGATGTTGCACCCGCACATACAGCTCGCGTTTCCATGACATTGCTTGCAGATGTTTTTGGTGAACGCATAATTTCCAAGGGACTCTGGCCACCACGATCGATCGCCTGACCTATCACCACCTGACTTTTTCTTCTGGAGCAGTGTAAAAGTAGAAGGTTAGGTTAGTTTTTTTAAGTTACTCTTATTATTAATCATTGGAAATTTAGCATTAAGTGCTGGGAGATGCGTTCAGCCAGCAGTGGGTTTTGCGGTGTATATGCGCGTAAGACTAAGGAGGTGTTAGTTATGTGTCCGACATAGACACAGAAAGTAATTGTATTGGAGATGTAGAAAACTAGTATTATACCCTGGTACTATCTATTATTAGTGACTATTTTAAATTAAAAAAACATAGTAAATATCACAGGACATGACTAGAAAATTTGACAGTAAATCATTATAAAAAGAAATTGTAGAGCAAAGATACATGAGGCTCATACACAAAGGCATGAAACGTACGTTGGAAGCTCTCACAGTATACTATATATATTAATATATAATATATAATATAATTATCATATATATATATATTATATATATATATTATATATATTAATATATATTAATATATATATATATATATATTTATATATAATAGATATATATATATATAACATATATATATAAAATGTGCTGTATCCACAAAAACATGATAGATTATATCTTTGCGAATTTATGTGGAGGAAGAAAAATAAAAAGTAAAGATCTTTTTGAAGTGTTGATGCATGAATAGTTTTAGTCCGTTTTTAAAATAAAAGGTGTTAATTTTATCTTTCATAGTATAATTTCTCAATTTGATGAAACATATTTATTAGTAACACTGACTATAAAACTAGTATGGAAAGTAATTTCGATTACATTAATTCATTATATTTGTAGATATGATTTTCATATCCATTGAAATGTTAAATCTTGTTATTACTTGTTAAACTCACGGAAAAAGATAACTATATAAAATTAAAATTACGAATTGAATTTGAAAGGTTAAAAGAAAAAGTTGTGAACTGGCAGTTCTTGAATGCATAACTAGTAATACGCCAATACCAACTTTACATCTATTCTTTTTATTGTGTGGCTGTCGAAATCATAAAGTACCATATATATATATATTAATATATATATATTATATAATTATATTTATATATATATATATAATATATAATATATATAATATATTATATTATATATAGTATATAGATATAGATATGTCCGTAATTGGACCTCAACGTGCCAAGTGTTCCTTCAAAATAATTTAGTATTGGAAAGGTTGCATAGTATGTTTACTTGCTTTTTTAATTTGAATTAAGATAAATTTCATTTTTTATTATAAAGAACTTACTTTTATTATTTTTTGTATCTATTTGTTTATTTCGACGTAATAGGAGAAAGCATGTCAGCATTTGTTGTAATCAGTATATATATATATTATATATATAATATATAATAATATATATAATATATATATATATATATATATATATATACTATATATATATATATATATAAATATATCATATTTTTTAGATTTATTTAATGCTCACAGTATGTAACTAGAGAACGCAGGTCCTACAGTAAAACAAATAATATGAATTTGGATCACCGAAAATTCCAAGGATGGGATTTAACTTTTTTTTTTTTTTTTCCTTTTTTTTTATGAATAACATGGTAAAGAAATTTTTTTTTTAGACTAAAGGAATACCCTAGCGGTAAGAACCGCAAAGAATGCAGGAGTCGGGCCTCAGCCTCCCGGTGGACGACGGGGGACTAATCCCCTCCGGGGAGTGTCTCCGGAACCCCGCTCTTGGGTAGGGGTGTCGCGGGGTTCCTCCGACCATCTTCTCGGGTATGAAACGTCCCCCCTTCTGTTCCCCCGTCGGCTCGAGCCCCCTAAAAAAAAACTTTAAAGTTTCCAAAAAAAAACAAAAATTATTTCACCAAGGGGGCTCGAGCCCGACGGGGACGAGGGTGGGGGGACCGATTTCATACCCCGGAGGGGACGGTCGGAGGAACCCCCGCGACACCAAAAGACAAAAGAGGCGGGGTTCCGGAGACCATCCCCGGAGGGGGATTAGTCCCCCCCGTCTCCACGCGGGAGGCCGAGAGACCCGAACTCCTGCCATCTTTCGGTACCCAGGTATTCCTTTAGTTAAAGAAAAAAAAAATTTTACTTCCAAAAAAAAAAAAAAAAAAAAAAGTGTAAAATCGTGACTAAGAATTTTCCGTTGACTCCAAATATATAATTTGTTTTACGTAGGTGCTGCCATTTCTCTAGCTACCTACTGTGAGCATTAAAAAAAATCTGACCTGCTATATATATAGTATTATATATATATTTATAATATATTATATATATATATTAATATATAGGATATATATATACTATATATATATATTATATTATGTAATAATATATATATAATGATATCATACAACACTTATTGTGGACACAATACATAAATACATTTCAAATGAAATAACTAAAAAATTAAATAAAAATTGAATTGCAAAATAAAATCAATTTGAAGCACAAAAATAAAAAAAGTAAGTTCTTTATTATAGCAAATCGAATTTTTTAATTTTTAATTATTGCTTTTATAAAATTATTTCCAACCTTTCCAATACTAAATTATTTGAGGACATGGGTTTTCGTTGTGTCTTATATATTATTATTTATATATATATATATATATATATATATATATATATATCTATAATATATATATATATATACTATATATATATAATATAATCAGTATATTATGGTCACCTCTGATGTAAGAGCCACCAATCCATAATCTCAAAACTACAGCGGCTTCACCAGAAAAGGGAAAGACATTGCTAGAATGCTGGATCCAATTTAGTGCGGAAATGCAAAAAAAGAAAAAAAAAAAAAAGACAATTACTTTCCATAGCTACGCAATAAATTTATGAGAAAAAAACATAGATTAGAAATCTCAACATTTTGCGATAGAAAAAATGTAAAAATAAATATAAACATAACATAAAAGGGAACAGAAAGTTTCATTAGTTAACAGTCTTATTCTTTCGTAGTAATATGTTGCTATAGGAAGCCTAATTAGAGAGCTTTTACTTGGTTACTCGTTAAAATTAAATAGCTTATATATTTTACAATTTGCTTTTTTTTCTTAATCTAAAGAATCGACACCCAAGGGGCCTTACCGCACTAGATGGCAGGAGTCGGGTCTCTCGGGCTTCTCGGGAACTACGGGGTAGGAGCTAATATTGCCCCCACTCGTGGATGGGTCTATCTCCGGAACCCCTCGCTCTTTGGTATTTGAGGTCGCGGGGTTCCCTCCGCCCCTCCCCTACGGGTATGGAAAACGTACCCCCCCTGTGTTCCCGTCGGCTGAGGCCCCTAAGATTCTGCCAGTGTCAATACCCTTTACAAATCAAAGTATACTTTGTATGATAGCTAGTGTCCCAGCAACCCAGCCGAAAAAGAACAATTAGCCCAAATTGTTTTATGGATGTAATTTTTTTTTTAATTGTTTTTTTTTTACATTTTCCGAACCAAAAATTTTTTTACCAAGAGATCCAAGAAATGTATTTCACTTCACTGTAGCTTTTGTAGTTTTCGAGATATATTTTTTTTTTGTTTTTTTTTTTTTTTTTTTTTTTTTTTATTACAGATTTCTACGGTAAAAGGTTTTGCCAGGACTTCCGCAATTGTATTCCGTTTCCCGGTAGGTTGTAAGTTTGATACTGGGATTGTAGCTTTCTAGAGGCTGGCATATTATAAGTAATATCTATTTATTATATATATAATTTATATATTATACTAAATACACTATATACTAGTATACATATATATATATATATTATATAATTATATGTATATATATATGATTAATTATATTACTAAAACTATATTATATATAAATATACTAAGTATATATATATAAATAACTTTACTATAGATTCTCCTTTGCATATGATTAAAAAGATATATGAAATATCTAACGCTGTAAACGACGTCCGAGTAATGATATCATGTTGCTTTGATCTTATCTAATACCAGATTACTCTGATATCGAACTATTCGATAAGCCGGTAAGCTTAGCCTGCTACAAAAAGCACTTGTCATATTTCTCGCAGCTGTGAGCAGCCATCATTTTTAGGTGGGCTTTCTGGATTAATTTCTTACCTATCACAGTACATATTTGACAAACGATAATCTATCCATATTACGACATACCAGCAGATGAAAGCAAGACTATATTCTAGCATCTTGAACTGCCTGGGAAAAAACCGTCTGCGATCAAATGGAAAATTTCACTATGACTTAACTATGAAGAAATTTATTTTGTTTTCCACATCGTTGTTATGACACGTTTATACACTTTTTTATATCTTCAATTTGTTGAGGACCAGTAAAATTCTTATATAAAGTTTCCATGAACCGACGGAAACTAAGAATAAGTTGCTTAACATACTCAAAACATAGAAAGTTACCAATAAAATACAAAAACAAGATAGATGCTGCGCTGTGGAGATAGTCTAGTCAATGCTCACATATTTTGTGAGTAGAAGCGATTTGTGGTATGATATAAAGTTCGTTTTAAGGAATAAGGGCTGGACATACCTCGAATCTTGGGGTGGAAAGGGTCATCGTTAATTTTCCTTACTGTTGCTTTGGTGAAGTTTTTGCTTAATAATGATAAAAGTAAAATAATAAAATAATGAAAGAGAGAATAAGTTATTCAATATTTACGGTATTGGTGAAGCTCGATAAATTTTTAAAACTCTTTGGTTATCTTATGTTTTATTTTAAGTTTTTTAAAACAGTTTATTAATTATTAAACGTCGTACTGGTGCTATCTTAAAAACAATCTTTCAAAGATTGTTCCTCATGTTTCTTTTACGGTATTTAGAATAAACATATGACCATATTGCATAGCATCGGCAGGTGCGGCGTGAAAAGATAAGATAAAAACTGTGAAATTGAACTTTAAATTTCTGTTGTCAATGATTATTATTTGATATACTCAAGATAACATAACATTGTGACTGCAATGTAGATATTATATACTTAAGCCCTCTTTAGGTTTTTGTTTCGCTTATATTTTCGACCCACATATTGTTAGCTTACGTATGTCTGTGTGTATAGTCACACTCAGTGGGCTACTGCTAACCTGTATGATGGTTCAGGTTAGGGTCCTACGGTCTAGAAACTGGGTGACGATGTTGACGGTGTTAAGTTTCCAGATCTTAAATTAAGAGTGTCAATTTGCTGATGTAGAAAAAAACAATTTAGATCTTATTTCACCATGGGTTCATGCTATTGCGCTTCAAATTTAATCCAAGTATTGCAATTGGTTAGCACACTAAGAGCATGACGTGTGTGGCAATAGATGTCTAAACATGCTTATCAAAAATTTTGAAAGTGTACGTGGAGTGTTTTTTAAATATAAAAACTAAAATAAACAAAAAAGAAAATGAAGCAGACAAATAATATACGTTATCGCAGACTTATCTTGCTGATGTAGTTCGTGCGCGTAAAGAATCTAAGAATTAAAGGATAAGAATACATCCATTTTGAGCAAGATTATAACAGAATATATCAGCCATTTCTAAATATATTATATTACTGATATAGAAATGATTTAGTTTATATATTACACGGATATAGTAATACTACGTGTTAGTGATAACTAGTCATGGTCGTAGATTGCATGGGCGCTGATATATAGTTCTACTAATAGGTATGCATATAATGTAATCTATCATAAAATATGTTCGAAATGGCGGGAATGAAATTAATGTCTGAACGTTTTATAACCTTTTAATAGCAGTCAACCTCTCAACATCTCTGATAGTTATTTAATTATAGAAAGATATAAGGGCCCCTGAGAGCAGCTTTAAGATATTTCTCTCGAATTTAATGTTTAGGATTTCACCACAAAAACAAAAAGGACACTTCATGATAAAAAACGTTCTTTTACAAAAAGATTAATTTAAAAAAGAATTAATTAAAAATTTACAAAGTTGCGAGGCTTCGAAATTTTTCGTCGACTAATCAATAGAATGGCCGAATCTCGTGATAAGATAATGTCAGTATGATGTAATCAACTGAGTTATTCTTTTAAAGGTATAATATACTTTATGCGTAAATTAACTGATACAGTTTCAAGTTCTTTATGAATGCTACTCTTTCCCGCAAAATTTTTTATATTTAGCTTTTATCAATAGGGTCTTAGAATTCAATCACAACACGTGTTATATCAAGAATCAGCTAATAAGGCAATTTTAATTGTTATAATGGATTAAAGTCATACATCATATCATTATACAAATGCTACGATCTTTTATAATGGAGCAACATGTATTATTCAGCGTTTCTAACATCGAAAACCCCTGAATAGATTGTTGCTTCTAAACATCAACTTAATCGTCTGCCTCTTGAAAACATCTTTACAAGATCGATCACGCAAGAATACTTGAAGTAATCAACCTTCCTATATGTATAGTGAACTCTCCGTCACATTCTATGGAGCCCGCAAAGCTCATGCTAAAAGATACTTCACTCCCCTTAGATCTGCCCGGAACACCCGTACGGCGCATATTTCCAATATTACTAGCTAGATAGTATAGCACTTTACTAATTTACTCTTCCATGGCTAGCACATCTCCAATTGACTAAATCCTCTTTAAGGCAATAATAATCCACATTCCATCTTCCCATTTTATAAATGATGGAACTCGAAGTATTTCTCATATTCACCGCACCAAGATTATTAATTAATCCTGCTTCTTCATAAGTTTTTAGCGTCCTTTTGATTTGTCGGTATTCATTGCTTTACGTCATAGTACTGGTCCTCTCCACCTGAGAGCCTTTTGGAGAAGAATACATTTTACGTGAACAATACAATCATCTGTCATTTCCTTTTCTAACTATTAAAAAACCTTTATTCATCCTCTCCCTCAAGTATAATTTTTCTCGTTCTGTAATGGTCCTCAGTTTTACAGCCAAGCCATCTGGACGCTCTTAGCATGGTTCACCCCTTCTCACTCCAATTTTAACAATATTATATATGGAGTTCTGACCGAAGCATTTTCACATCCCTTCTCAATCTTACTGTTAGATACAGCTTTGTGGCTCAGATACCGAGTGGACGATGTTTTTGTCGAATGCACTTCCAACAATAATACAATATAGCACCAAGAAAAGTTCGTTAAAAATTTCATCACTTCATTGCTATCGCTCCATTCACTTCACGTTAGAACAATCTTCCAATGAAATGTCCCTACCTTCTCTTAGATCACACTAGTCAGTTGGCAGCAGTTCATCACATTTTACAATATACCATTTACAGAAAACTACTTTTACTCCCTGTGTATATATCCATGATTCTTCATCACTCCAAAATACAAAATTTGCATATTTTCTTCGCTATATCTTATCTGTGCTATTCCCCGCATTTGTTCCCCACCGGTTTTATACTGCAAAAAACGAACAAATTTTACATAAAAACCTTTACCCCTTATTATTAATCCCAAATACACGATTATATTCAAGCGTACAAAAAAGCCTAAAAGGGTTATTAGTTGGTTCTAATCTCCAAAAACAATTTCTTCCTGCAAACCCAAAACACTCATTTCCCACTACATAATATTAAAAAATTTTGCCTTAAAAATATAATTGACGTCTATGCAATTTTGGAGGCATAAAATCACTCAAAATAAATCCATGAAATAAAATTTTCTGATGACCTCGGGCACTAGAACTGAGATGAGCACCTGTTGAGAAAATTTACTCCTCAAAGCCCTAGGACCTAAGACACAGATGAGTATCTGTTGAGAAGCTTAACTCCTCGGAACATTAGCACTCAGATGAGAAGTTGCTGGGAAATTACTCCTCACCGACAATATGGAAAACATTAGAAATGTTACCAATACAAATGCAAGAAGAGTCTTGGAATCATTCTGTATCTATAATTCGAACAATTTTAATAGACAACCTGGTGAGGTAAAATTAGACCATTTACAAAATGAATATATGAAGTCTTCAAGATACTTCCAAAAGTCTCTGAAGAAGATAACCAACTAACAATAGGTGCTTTCTAGGTTGGCAGTTTTCAGATGTGTTGTTCCTTTGCCTGAAGGAGGGTCTCCCCTGATGGAGACGAGAAGCTCGGCAACTTTGTAATTTTTGTTAATTATTTTTTAAATCGGTATTTTGCTGAGAATCTGTTTTTTAATCAACGATGTGTTTTTTTTGTTTTGGTTGTAACTAAATAACATGAAAAATTTTAATCCAAGGGCCTTACTTTCTATATATATATACTAATCAGTATACTATAATATATATATATAATTATTATATATAGTAACTACCTATTTAGTATACCTACTCGATATAATATACTTATATAGTGTATCTATATACATTAACCAGCAGCCCGCGCTAAAAATTCAGGCATTGGAATAGAAAACTGATCTATAACATCTAACCGGAAATTACATAGTAAAATTCTGTTGGTGATTTCAGGAAAGTATATTCATCCGAAGAGAACTTAAAAAAATTGAAAAGATTTATCTTCAGTCAGTCAAATAAACAGTATTTCTTAAAATATTAGTAAAAATATTACACCTCGCATTGTATGCTTTGATTGACCTTGAACGATTTGACCTTGAAACCTCTATCCATCGTTCTCGAGTTCTCGAGTATTAATGAGCAATTTTTATTTATTAGCATTTGGTGGAAATCATATTCTTTTTTCTTTATATCTCTTCGTTTTAGGGGTTGTTCGAGTCACGGGAGGGACAGAGGGGGGGCGAGAGTCCCCCCCCGTCATACCCCGGGTCTATAGGGCGAAGATAATACTCTGCCCGACTCCTCTCGTATCGGTATCTTATTACGCCTCGCTCGGAGAGCTATTCGTTAGTTTGTAAAAAAAAAATCAATAGTTTTTTAAAATTTGTTTCCTCAGTCTTAGTAAGCGAGCATGTTCGATTTTTTTTTAAAAATGTAATTGTTTTCAAACCTTTTTAACAAATTTAATTTTTTCGTAAAAATAGCGTCTCCTATATATATTATTGTGAGATGTTGTGTATCGCTAGAATCCCCTGAGATAGATAGAAGTGTCTTCGGTTAAGTAATCGTAATTTTATGTTTTCGAGCCTATCTTGTGTATATAGTTTGATAAGTTACTGTATGTTGTTCCTCGTGCTCTAATTTGCGGGAGGTGTTCGCCATTCAAGTAAGTTGCTAACATATTGATAAGAGGCAATAAATAAATAATCATACTATCGTTTATTATTATAAAAAAAAAAACCACGTTTTATGTATTAAAAATCAATACTCACAAGGTACCTCATAAAATTTATTTTTGACTATCTCTCTCTCTACATTAATTACTTTTTTATAATATATCCTATTGCTTGGATGATATATATGGTATATATATTTTAGCTAATTAAAATTAATCTATTAAAATTAACGAAAATTATTTTTAAATAATAGATAATGGTATATGTACTATATAATAGATTATATTTATTAAACAAAGAAAGTATGAATGATTACATTATAGAGATAACTAGCTTCAATTTAAATATCTTATAATCTATAAATCTATAACAACAATCCCATAGCATATAGCTTAGTCGTCAAACGGTTCTGCAGTTATTTTTCCAGGCTTGTGCTTCTTCCTTCTGGCCGAAATCTCACAATTCTAGAAACATCTCGCATAAAGTCCATATCTCGGCGCTAAATCAGTTTGAAGGTATTGCTAGTCTCGAGTTAACACTCTAGGTAGGTTTTCGCCCTTCAGTAGAACTAGCATCTTCTCCGATTAGGCCTCAAATACTTCGCATCTTCATAGAGCTCTCGAGAAGAGTTTGCTTCTAGGCGCATAAGACACCGCTGGCCCAAAAGTAATGCAAGCCAAAGGAAAGGACCGGTTTGCTAGCCCGTCGCGCCTAGTAAAAATTGCGAAGAAGATCTTCATATGATCTGACCGCGACGAAACAACCAATCATTGCTTCTTCAGTACTAGAATTAATTTGAATAACCCAAGAAAAATTCTTTTTTCTATTCCTTTGACCTCGCTGAACTACATTTATCCATTTTCGACCCCAAATATCACTAGAAGTAGGATATACGATTATTTGTAATCCAAAATTTAATTTAAAAGACTATTTAAAATTTTTCTTCCGTTCAAAAAAGTTTAGTGAAATCATATAAGCCGCAGTATTGATAGATGGTTTAGCTCCTCAAGTTTTATATATTAATTTTGGCTCTCAATCTTAATTATTGATTTGATGATATCGAAATATTTTCTACCTTCTGTTTTAAGATCATTTCTTGAGTTTTGGTAAAATTTCTTCTCAGTTTTACTAGTAATCCTTTAATTTGAATTTCTGTACAAAGTAAAGTTAACTCTCTAGAGATTTTCAATTCATTCTTCAGCCTTCTTTCCAACTCCATTCTCTTATGATTATCTTCCATTTATACTTCTCTCCCGCATGTGTTTCCAATGCATCCACGCCTGACGACCGGTCATACATATTATTATAATCTTATTTAATTTAAAATAATTAATTATCAATACAAATAAAGTAAATTAGTTATTTAGGCTCATTAATAGATCCATTACGGTTTCCAACTGATTTAGGTAGAGACTCAAAATTTATAGGTTTAAACTTATTTTACAACTAGATTTATAAATTTTTATATTAAAATGTTTTGGCTATTTTTAATTCCTGATGAAGGTTAAGTAATTAAGTTGTAAATTTTATCGTATAATATTCTTTATATCCCTTTTATTATATATATTTTGTATTATATATAATATAATATAAATTATATAAAAGCTAACCAGTCTTTATATAGAAAGTGAGCCCATCTTACCCTACCACCCCCCCTCGTGTACCATTTAAATATTAGTAATGACTTACAGTCGCAATAGTCAGAAATAATCCCACGCCTTATAAGTCTTCACT
>JABUQX010044389.1:0-29840 GCA_015478945.1 Trachelipus rathkii | reverse complement strand
CTAGACCATCTTGGAACTCAGTTTTATTTCTTTCCGATCGGCACAGTACGTCTTTCGGCGCTCGAGGGGATTCCTCGACTATGGCGATATTACTTTCCCTATTTAACATATTATGTTTTCCGCCCTTTAGGAAACTACGGGGAGCACTTGCGTCAGGGTGGCGCTGAATCAGATCCAAAGCATTTATGACCGGTATGGACGCGCTCACTGCTCTTACCAAACTCCCCTCCTTTGGGTTTCCTCCTTCTCTTTGACTTACTTATGTCTAGCTTTTTTTTTCTTTCAAATTCGCTCAATGTCGGCTGTTGTTGTTGATTAGTGCATTTCTTCTTCTTTTTACTATGTTCAATCTTTAAAAAGTGGTTTTTTTTTTTTCCTCCCCCAGGGGGGTTTTTCTGTCTTGTTCTTCCTATTTATTTCTGCTTTTCTATTATGATCTTTCACTGCACATCTAACCATCCTCTACCACTCATATGTCGTATGGACTCGACCCTTCATCTTCAACTCAATTTCAAATCTGCTCCCTCTTTACTTCTAGAATTGCCCTTCTCGTCTCAACCTTTTTCGATTCCTATTTTCTCGTGAATAGGACCCAGAATTTCCTGGGTGGGGGTCGTCTCAAAACTTGTGAAAATTTGAATTTCTTTTTTATTTAAAAACCCAATTCTACAAATCTCCTCTCCCTAAAGGAAACATCTTCCCACTTTCCTATCTTCTTCGACGGTTCTCTCGTCTTTCCTGTTGGCAATATAAAACATCCTTGGCCATAAACATAAACAAAATAAAAAGTTCTTAGGGAAACCTCATCATCACAACGGTTGCTTAGGGCGGCCTCAAAGAAACTGGGAGTTTCTGTTTAGGCGAAAAATTCTTTTTTCCTTCTTCAGAGTTGCTCCAGCCTATACAAGGTGTCTTCAATCCGCCCTTTATTGGAGATTATACTGCTCTCATATCTGGGCTCTTGGTGTTTCACCGCGGCTTTATGGATAGCGAGGGTCGAGTGCAAAAGGCAAAAAGGCTTTATTTTAAACTGGAACGAATTTATAATCGTGTACGCGTTTTTTTTCACCCAGACGAATATGTCCTTTGCGTGAGCGCTGTGTCTCTGTGCTTTACTTCTCTTTCTTATTAGCGTACCCGATAGCGGCAATGTGCTCGAGGGAACTTTTCACTCGCTTGCTCGCGTACAACCACCCTTACGACGCCCTCGTAGAAGCACAAGGTGTGCTGTGTCGGCACATGAGTTTATGTGGTTTGTTTATATTTTAGTAAACTCCAAACTTGTTCGTCTGCGGTTGACTTCTCTTTTCTTTTTCCTGCCCTTTTATACTCTGTTTTTTGGAATTCTCTTCCATCTTCCTGTTTCTTTTCTACTCAATTTAATCTTCCCTCACTTTTAAGGCCTGCAATCCGTATTACTGTGCCTCATCATGGCCCGTAATTGCGTAGATGAATATTTCGATCGACGTTCAACACCCCCCCTTGAATAGGGCTCTGCCCCCGAGTGGTGGTGGCGCGTGTCAGCAAGTTGGGTATCATGTAAAAAAAAAAAAAAAAAAAAAAAAAAAAAAAATAAAAAAAAATAATTAAAAAAAAAAAAAAAAATGAATATAGTTAAAAAAAAAAAAAAAAAAAAAAAAAAAAATAAAAAAAAAAAAGAAGTTACAGGTTAAAATAAAAAAAAAATAAAAAAAAAAAAAAAAAAAAAATAAAAAAACAAAAAAAAAAAAAATAAGTGATAGTATAAAATATAATATAATTATAATATATTATATATATTTATAATAATATATATACTATATAACTCAAGGCTTTTATTATTACATGTATTATAATAATTATATAATTATAAATATACTGTGTAGTATAAGTATAAGTATAAGTGTATATATACTTATACTCTATTATACCCTCGATATATAAACGTATATATATATAATTATTTGATATATATATTTAATACTCTAAAATATCTCTCTAATGAAAAAAAATTATATTACTTATATAAATATATTGCAATTATATATTTATATATTATATATATTATTCTTTATATATATAATATTATATATATATTACTAATATAATATATAATAAAATATACATATACATAATTATATAATATATATATATATATATTTAATTTGTCTATTTCCGAAAGTTTTGTTATCTTCTTCATTATGCATACCGTACTTATATTTTAATATTATTACCATTACCAATTTCCAATTTAACTCTATATCCTCACATCCTAAGAAATTCCCATCCTGTTCGTGCATTTTCTCGCATCACAAGCATGTCTAGTCTGTCGTTTTGTGCGTACTCCAGTTATTATTTGTGCGCTGTTTGTTTGCCGCGCGAGGCGTGATGCTCCATGTTGGATGTATGCAATGTGCGGAATGCCTCGTGTTTTTCGCGCAGAACATATGGTTGATTGTAATCTTGTTTTATTTTTTATTTAAATTGCGTAATTGCATAAAAAATGAATAAAGATTTCATCTCGTATGAGGTGCAGAGTATCAAGTTTCTTCTACGACCCTGTGTGACCTTACTCTATATATTTCTAATAATAATAATAATAATAAAACAAAAAATAATAATAATTAATAATATATCTAACTAATTAATAATTATAATAATTAATTAATAAAATAAAATTGGAAGCTAAAATGAATAATTAATAATAATAATAATAATAAATAATAATAATTTAATATAATAATAATCATAGTATAACAAAATTACATAAATAATAATAATAATAATAATAATAATAATAATAATAATAATAATAACAACATACATTTTGTTTGCTTTATCTTATGTTCTTTTCTTCTCGTAAAAATAAAATTTATGAAAGAAATTGAGTAACGGCATAGGACACTCCCTTGTCTAGACGGGATAACAGAGACAGTGATTATCCGAGAACCTCAATTAGTGGTTAGAAGAAGATAGAAGACGGGAAAGAGTAAACAGAAGAAGAGAAGTGACTATGTAGATTGATAGTGTAGAAAGAAAGAAGAAATATATAGAATTAAGTAAGTAAGAAGAAGAAGAAAGAAGAAAGAAGTAAGAAGTTAAAGGTAAGAAAGAAGAAGAAGAAGAAGAAGAAGAAGAAGATTTTAAGTTTCAATCATCAAAAAAAAAGAAAAAGAAAAAGAAAAAGAAGAAGAAGAAAAAGAAAAAGAAAAAAGAAAAAGAAAAAAGAAGAAGAAGAAGAGGAAGAAAGAAGAAGAAGAAGAAGAAGAAAGAAAGAAAAGAAGAAGAAGAAGAAGAAGGAATAAGAAGTCTAAGGAGAAGGAAGAAGAGAAGAAGAAGAAGAAGAAGAAGAAGAAGAAAGAAACAGAAAAGTTTTCGGGCTTCAAATCAAAAAAAAAACTAAAATTTTCAGAAAGAGATTCCCAAATATTATTTGCTTCTCAACATGAATAATTGTGGGCTTATATCCATTTTATAGAAATTTATTGATTTTGAATATTTGACCGATAGTTCATAACCTTCGTTCACCACATACACACACACCCTAAGGACAGATTAGAATCAGAACAAAGAATAATGATCTTTAAGAATAAATTAATGGGGATATTATCATACTGATGGTCGTTCTTAGCGTGGGATTTTGTGGACAATGAATTAACAAAACCAAAACACTATACACTTAATACAAGTCTAAGGGTAGAAGCCCTTGTTATCGCTGATAACAAAATCAAGTGGCAGCTATTGGTAAGAAAAAAAAGGGACAAGTTTATGTGTTTGCCGTATATAATTATAATATATATATATAACTATTATCATCTAATATTATATATAATTATATACTATATATATTATATATATATAATATATATATATATATATTATATATAATATATATATATAATATCATATGCTAATATATATATATACTAATATTATATATATATATATATATAAGGTAGCAGCACAGTTTCAGAAGTCGATATCTTCGCATGTAATCTGTAAGGTAAATGTTTAAGTTTTAGTGTAATAGTTTTATTATTCACATTTTTTAACCGCATATATATATTATATTATAATATATAGTTATATATTATATATATATATATTATATTAATATATATATATAATATATATATATATTATATAGTATATAAGATCTAATTATATATATATATTATATATATATATTATATGCCCCCTCCTTGAAAAGGGCCCCAGCCCGTGATTGGTGGTGAGCTGTAATATACTAATATGTATAACTCCCTATTTAGTGTATAGTATTACTATAATATATATATACTATATATATAATATACTCACTAAATCATAACTATAGTATATATATATATACTATATATATATTGATTATTAGCAGATAGTGTATAATGGAAGTCCCATTTGACCTTTAATTCTTCTTAAGTTCTTCCTCTCTCTCTTTGATATTTACACATGTTATAAAAACAAACACATACACACCACACACCACACACACACACACCACACACACAACCACACCAACACACACACACACACACACACACAACCACCAGACGAATAAACATATGTGTACGCTCCAATTATATAAATAATATATTAATTAGTATTAACTATATTATATATATACTATATATATATATATATAATATATATATAGTTTATTATATATATATAATATATACTATATATATATTATTATATTATATATATTATATATATATATATATATCATACTTATATATATACATAATTATAATTATTTATTATTTATTATAGTATAATTTATATATATTAGTTATATATATATTAGAGTCAGTTATGTGTGTTGTAAATATATATATATATATTATATATAGGTTTTTTTATATATATTATTAGTTATATATATATATTTATTTATTTTTAATATAATTAGTATATTATTA
The DNA here is from genome assembly GCA_015478945.1 of Trachelipus rathkii. Classification (NCBI taxonomy): domain Eukaryota; kingdom Metazoa; phylum Arthropoda; class Malacostraca; order Isopoda; family Trachelipodidae; genus Trachelipus; species Trachelipus rathkii. Next base: position 24,939 of record JABUQX010044389.1, on the reverse strand, counting down.
TATATATATATATTATATATATTATAAATATATATATATATATATATATATATATATATTATATATATATATAGTATTATGGCTATTATAAGTGGTTGACTCCAGGAGCGAATAATCAATAATTAAATTGTATTACTATTTTAATAAATTTTAGTGGTAAATAAATTTAAATTTTGATAACCTAACCTAATCTTACCTAACCTAACTTAACCTAAACTTACACCAACCTAACCTACCCAAAACTCTTTAACCTAAATTGAATCTAACCTCAATTTTAACGGAGTCAACCACTTATAATTGTTTCCTTATTTTAATATATATATATATTATATATATATATATATTTCTCACAGTATATATATATATTCTATATAATATATATATATATAATATATATTATATAATTTATATATTATATATATAATATATATATATATATTATATATATAATATATATAGGGTCTATAACATAGCTATTATATTATATAGCCTTACTATATTATATATATAATAGTATATATATATAAATATATTATATATATATATATTATATATAAATATAAATATTAATATGAAATATCATATATATATTATAGCTTCTGGTAGGAAAGGGCCGGAGGCGTGCCAAATTCCACCGGAGTTGGGAAAAACCAGAATCGAAGGCCAAATGAAAGGCCTAAATGCCACGATATACGGGGTTTGAAAGTGTGCAAGTCAAAGAAAGTTGGAAAAATAGATGAAGGAAGTGTGTTCCATACTTTACTAGTGGAATGCAAGAAAAATTGAGTCTAGTGGTAAAGACTTGGGGTCAGAATGTTGGAGAAAGAAAGGATAAGACTGTGTGGAAGATGAGGCGTACAAGCTCTCCTCAAAGGAGGAGGAGGAGAAGGAGGAGGAGGAGGAGGAAGAGGAGAATCAGGAGGAGGAGGAGGAGAAGGAGGAGGAGGACGAGGAGGAGGAGGTGCTAGACTAGGGAGTTCAGAAGAGCAACGTCCATTGTAATAGCGATATTATAAGGAGAGTGAAATAACAACAGTTCGACGGCTAGGAAGATATTGGGAGAGTTTGTGAGATCTGGAGGGGTAACAAGTCGAAAATCCAAGACTTCATCTAATCAAGTAGGACAATGTGTGTGTGTGTGGATCCACCCCAGATATGTGAAGAATACTCCATACAAGGGCGAATAATGCCCTATACAGAGGAATCAAGTGGGGTGATGAGACGAAGTTTCACAGGCGCCTCAGAGCAACCAACCTCTTTGAAGTTTGCTTAGAGAGAAGTAAAGAGTAATCCTTATGATTAAGGTCACGAGAAAATGAAACGCCAAGAATATGAAGAACAGAGGAAGGTTTAAATTGCGTTTTGTTTTAGAAAAAGATATTATAGTTGTGTGGAAGGTTATGTCGTGTAGATTGATAAAGAAACTGTGTTTTTGAGGGATTGAAAACTACTCTGTTTTCTTTAACCCCAATTAGAGATACGAGAAAGATAAGAGGTCAGCTGTTGAGTGGATCGATTCCCAAATTAGAAGTAATAATGTAGGGGGGAGTCATTTGCATAGGGTTGAATAGGATACGGTAGGGATAGAGGGAATGTCATTAATGAAAAGCAGAAAAAGAATTCGGGATCGGATAATAACCTTGAGTCAGGATCGGATAATAACTTTGAGGAACACCACTATTAATAAATTTTAAGGATGAACGGCCGGAAAGAAAATCAGTGAGAAGGCCACAGAGAGAGAAGGATAAAAATTTAATTTTAAAAATTCTAGTTTTCTATATAATATATATTATACTATATTATATATATATTATCACTAAACTATAGATAATATATATATATATAGTATAAGGAACTAATATATATATATATATTTGAGTATATATATTATATATCTTAATATATATATTATATATAAATAATTATTGCTTTTTACCTTAAATATGATTGTAGGATCTTAATAGCAAGTTCTTAAACTTTTCATTTTAACGGTGTATTAGCTGAAAGATTACTAACCCCATACCAAAATATTACAATAAAGAGCATTATATAACCTATAAATAAGGGTCATTTTGAATATGTATTTGTATGTGTGTTGTGTGTGTGTGTGTGCTGTGTGTTGTGTGTGTGTGTGTGTGTGTGTGTGTGTGTGTGGTTGTGTTGTGTTGTGTGTAGTGTGTGCTGGCACCTTACAGTGTGTGTATGTGTTATAAGACTCTTATTTTTACCATTTATTCTTCATTCCATGAATTTGCTTCTTTGTATTTCGATGTAATCTCAGTTCATTTTAAACCACCGTGAGAAACAATAATTTGTGCTTGCATTTGTTTCAATACTTTCATTTATTTGGTACTAGAAGGGGCATTATTATTATATTATTATTATTATTATTATTATTATTATTATTATTATTATTGATTATTATTATTATTATATTCATTATTATTATTATTATTAGCTTATTAATTATTACATTATTATTATTATTATTATTATTATTATTATTATCCACAGCGTTTATATCTTTTCATCTTTCAATAACATTCCAAAACTTTTTTATTTTACATTATTTGTCAGCGATTTATTTCATAATATTCGAAATTAGACTTTCTTAAATTCAGATAATTTTTATATCACCTGTCGTGTATCTTCAGAAACTACATACATACATACATACATACATACATACATACATACATATCCATACATAATACATACACGCTTCAGAAACTACATACATACATACATTACATACATAACATACATACATACATACATACTACATACAATACATACATACATAAACATAACATAAAACATACATACATACATACATAATACATACATACACATTAAAAAATATCACATTACAATAAACTAATACTGCGCAGGACATAGAGATATTTAACTCTTCCACAAACTATGATTCACTTCAGAAATAGAACTCTTCTTGAACATTTTGTGCATAAGGTCTTCCAGATTTATATATATATTCTTTTCTCAATTACTATGAGTACTTGTGTATTTTAAATAGAGTGAACAAAATTGATTATAGATTAAACAACTCTAGGGAACTTTACTCGTCGTTAGGCTTGATTTGAGAGCAAATTTTTCTTGACCTAACACATTTGCAAAGATGTTTGTCTTATGGGATGTATCACTCTACGGTTATTTCTATCTCTAATACCCTCTATTGGAAGAGTAACCTTGCTGCTCTTCTACTGACAAAGATGCATGAAGAAATAGGAAAGCAAGTTTCCATAATTAAAAATTTCATCCATAGGCTATTTTACAATTCCCCCTATCCCTTACCATCTGGAGTTTATTTCTATGAGTGTTCTACAGTACTTCACTTTCTTCCCTTGGATATCCTGCTGCCTCTACTGACGAAGATGCATGAAGGAATAAGAAAGCAAGTTTTCTTTCAATATGACTTTCAAGCAACTCTCCTGAAAACTTCTCCAAAACTTCTCCTATCTTAGCTTAACCTTTCTTTGACCCCCAAAGACGCCCCGCCGAGAAATACTCCTTACGGAGGAGCTTCTTTCCTTAAACATGACTTTATAAATATATTTTTATTATCATTGTTAATCAGTGTTCTTGTTAGAGCATTAAATATGTTCTTTGCACTTTTGTTCGAAAATATTTAAAAATTATTATTATTATTATTATTATTATTATTATTATTATTATTATTATTATTATTATTATTATTATTATTATTATTATATTATTATTCCTTATTATTATTTATTATTATTATATTTGGATTTAATCTATGTAATTAATTATTATATTTCATTATCTCACTTTCTCTATTGTTATTATTTAGTATCAGTAGTATTAGTAGTAGTAGAAGTAATAGTAGTATTCCCATAAAAGGTATCTAATAATACTTTTGTCTTTCAAATTGAAGAATGCTTATCTAAATTGCAATTTGTATTACGATTATAATTTGTAATTATAAAATCCATGTTCTAATTGATTCTATTTGAGTTTACAAAATTATCGTTAACTAAAGCAAGGGTTTTCTCTCTCTCTCTCTCTCTCTCTCTCTCTCTCTCTCTCTCGGCCCTATTTTATAATCTCTGACCCTAAACATTCAGACAACAAACAAATATACATATTGCTGCTAAGATATTATATAGGTATATATATATATATATATATATACTACATATATAATAATATATATTATGTAGTATAAACTACTGATAGTATAACATAACGGCTCTCTAGACCGGTCGTGATATATAATATTATATATATATTATATATAGAGGTTCATATATATTATTCAAACAAGAGGATACTATAGCATGTATGAACATAAAAGGATATAAATATATAAAAACTGATTAACTCGGTATTTTGACGAATACAAAACACTATAGTATCAATAGCTCGAAAACATAGATATATATAAGTAACAAAATATATATATATATAAGTAATAATATTTATATATAATAATAATTAATAAATTAAATTAATATAATAATTATAATTAATATATATAATAATAATAATAATTTAAATAATATATAATAATTTATTATAAATATTTTATATATAATTATTTATATAAAATATTTATAAATTAATAATATATATAAATTATATATAAATAATTATAATATAAATTATAAATATAAAATATAAATATTAAATTATAATTATATTAATATACTATATTATATAAATATAATCACATAATTATATAAATAATTAAATTATAAATAATTAAATTTATATATAAATTATAATTATAATAATACTGTCCAATATTATCAGAATTAATTAAATTAACTGTTATACTACATAAACATTCAATGTTGTTTATTAACCAAATTAATGATTATTTATTATTTTACAAATAAATAATATATTTAAATAATAATAATATCAAAAAATAAATTATTGATATACAAAGAGTAATAATACAAAGTAACTCAAATATAGTAGATATATTAAATTTTAAAACTAAAATAACTCCACTCAATAGAGTAAGAATGAAATGGATTCTGTATAGTTTATGATACATATGATTTTAGTGAGTATTGGTGTAGTAATTGTTGATAAATTTGCAACTTCGCAGATTCACCCTGCACATCAAGCTTAATATTTTGATTTGATATCAGTAAAGAGGTGTAGAAATACCTCAGAGGACTCGCATATAGTGTACCGTATTTAATATATACAAGTCATACTCAGTGTATATATCCCTTATTATCCTTAACGATTTCGTAATAATTCACTGCCAAACATTTTGCCTAACTTATTAAATTATTACTAATTATATAACGAAATCATGAGTACCTAATTAAAATGAATTAATACATATTAATTTATCATAAAAAACTTCTATTCTTACGGCCTTACGCAATGCTAGATCTCTTTACATATTCATTCTATTATATATTAATTAAATTATATTTGAACATATAGTAAATTATATATATTTATTTATATTTAATATGAGTAAATAATTTAAAGCTTCTTAAATATTATTCTAATTTTTATGTATTTTTCATTTTATTTTGCGAATATTCATTTGGATTAATGACGATTATGTAGTTATTCTATTAAAATTCTAATTATATAATTTGCATGCTATTATTTTATTTCCAAACAAAAACATTTCTTCATCAGATTAAATTAGTCACTTAGATATAGGAACTCTGATACAAGCTAACAAGCAAATATTAATTAAACTCTTAATATTCATTCCGAAACTGAGCTTTCTTTTCGACTTGCGTCATATTCTTCTACTACTCTTCTGTTTCCAGTGTGCGTGACGCACCTTACCCCCAGTTTGGGGAAAGAAGGTGGGTGATGATGGTGATGATGCTGATATTTATTCATATATTATTAAACAGAATAAAACATGTCGGATATAAAGGAACATCCTGAATTTCGTTCTATTATAATTAATGTTCAGATTCAAATTTTAAAAATAACAAATTGAACATGACGCCCTGAAGGTAGGTTTGCTTTTAATATAAAAATTCAGAAATTTAAATTTAATATGCACATGATACCTTGAAGTTGGTTTATTTTTAATATTAAAGTTCAGGAATTAAAATTGAACTTACTGAATAAATGAACATAGTAATTTGAAGTAAATTTGTTTTTAGTTTGTTTTTAACATAAAGATTAAAAAATTTAAAATTACCTACCACATGAACATACCTTAAAGTTGGTTTGTGTTTAATATTAAGGTTAGGAGAATCAAATTAAAATACTATTGAAATGAAGTAGGTTTGTTTTTAATATAAAATTAAGAAATTTAAATTATACTTGCCATGTGAACATGGTACCCAGAGGCAATTCTTTTAAGTCCTTGGAGATCAACTTCAGTGTTGGTAATATCAAATGGCGTCTCTTGTATAAATTCCACCTTTCCTCTGACCTCACTTTCACGGTCAGAGGATTGCCATTTGTTCACTACGCCTTTGTAGCGGAAACGACGAAATATCCTGAAATTATAGACTGAATTGTAAGAATATTTTAATTTAATAGGATTTATAACATTATATTTAAATAGAGACCTATATTTCACCCTGTACAAGCCATTCTGTTTCATCGTTGTTAATTTTACATTAACACTAATGTTTAATTTATCGTCACATCGACGTATCATTTTTCTAATAGACATAAGCATCAAAAATGAGTTTCTTGTATAGGACTAAACAGCGATATATGCTGAACTTAACAATGGTTTTCATCATAATAAAGCTAAATAGCGTTCAATATAAAAACACTAAGAAAAAATGATATAACGACAACTTAACACAATTTACGCGCTAATAAACTTTAACGTTAACAGAGTTCCACACTTAACACCAGTAAAGTAACTTACGCGATTGCGGTTACATAAACTAAACATATTCATAACTTCTTCAAAGCAATCTTTAACATATTAACGTTAATTCTTTGTTCCACCATTTAATATCTTAACAAAATTTATCATAACCATGTCTAATTACCATACAGACCATACAGACCAACGAAAACTGTAAACATAACAAAGTTTTACCCTAAACATAAAAGCATTAAAAATAAGTTCTTTTAATTAGAATTATCATGGTAACAGTGTATCTACTTTACGAGAATTTAAAGCAATAATCAGTATTAATCAGTAAACCAAAAACCACCCGTCCCCGCTCCGCCCCATCTACCCATTCTGTTCATGACCTTTTTGATCTATTGATCTATGATTAATTGATATTTTTCGAGTATCATTTCGACCAAACATAACACAAAAATAAGTATTTTATATATATATAACAAACATCGTGATATATGATAACGTAACAGATGTTCTTAACATTAATAAATCAACATACATAAACCTTGAACTAATTAAATAATGTACAACGACAAAACTAACACACCATAAGCAAGAATAAACTACTAAGCATTAACAAAGTTCCGCCACTTAACAACGGTAAAGTACCTAACACTTTGCACAAAACGTAACCTTCCCACTTTTTTCAAGCATCTCTAACATAGCATTGTTAATTTTAGTTTACATTAACATCTAATATTTAAGCAAAAATTTAGTATAACCCATGTCTAATCATCATAACTAACAACGAACTATAATGCTAACGTTCCGAATTTTTAACATCAACTTTGTAATATTTTAACAAAAATTCATTCATAACCTCGTTCAAAATATCATATATCCCCAACGAATATTATTGCACGGACGACAGTTTTGCCTAACCATTGACTTTAACCGAAATAACACTAAGTTTGCAGGACATAGCAGAAAAAAAAAGTTCTTGAATTAAATTAATGCAAACTAAAGAAAATATAAGTTACTGATTTAGCAGTAAGAATCAGTAATCAAACCATCCAACTCAGCAAGTCCCCTACCATCCATTCGCTATTGAATCTATTGATTCAAGTCAATATTTCGAGTATCAATTTGGATTAACATAACATAAAAAGTAAGCTTCTTTATATATACTGACCTACGTAATATATGCTTACGCAACAAAGTTTTGTAGCGTCAATAAAGCTAACATATCCATAACCTGAAAAATAATTAATGTACAAATGCAAACCATAACATACCTCGCTATGAATTAACTCACTAAACTTCGAGAATATTCGCCGTATCTTACAAAGGTAAAAGTAGCTAATCAGAGGTCATTACAATACTCGACATGTTCTCACTTTTCGAGCATATTAGCTTAGAAAGTAAGTACGTTATTCATCTAACAAATTCCCTTAAAAAAAGCGACCAATCTAAAGATGCCACCATCTTGAAACTATGAATTGACACATCTTCATCAAAAATGTCACTCGTCTCGAGTATAAAATCATTGAACTTATGAATAAGCGTAGACATTAGCTAAATTCTCGGGCAAGCCTAACATTACTCAACAAATGTTAATTATGTTATGTTTAACACATCATCGTCATGTAACACAGTAATATCTTACAAAACTCATCATTGCTCTGTACAAATCAGTGTTAATTTATAGTAATAGTATTTAACATAGCGTACCTAACTTACGAATAAACACTTTTCATTAACCAAGAGTATTCTAAAGCAACACATCACCTCCCGAGAAAACCCAATGGGATGCGCCCTTAGAAAGGGTGTGAATCCTGAGAGGTTGATCACCCCGAAGAGGTGTAAGCGGCCTTACCCCTCCCGAAGGAGTGGTAAGGTCTCAGCCCTTCGGGCTGAGACCTAAAACACCCGCTTACACCCCTCGGGGTGATCCCCTTCAGGATTCACACCCTTTCAAGGGCGCATCCCATTGGGTTTTCTCTCGGGAGGTGATGCGTTGTTTTAGATACTCTTGGTTAATGAAAGCTGTTATTTCGTAAGTTAGGTACGTTAATGTTAAAATATTTTACGATGACTGTGCTGAAATTAAGCACTGACTGTGTTAGAGAAAACATGCATGAAGCTTATGATAATGATTATTACTTAGGTTAACGTGTAACCGTAACATATGTATGAATGCGGTTAAGAAGACATTAGACACTGTTTATTGAAAAGCATATTAAAGCCTTTAACCACAACACCTACCCTAATGTATAGGTATTGCCGACGAGAATTTTAGCCGATAATGTCTACGCTATATTCAATAGATCTTCGAATATGAGTGTAATACGCGAGTAACGAGAGACACTTTGGATGAATAAGTTTCAATTCATAGTTTCAAGATGGTGTCTTTGATAGATTGGCCTCTTTTTTAAGGGAATTTGTAGATAGTACGTCTTTACCTGTTGCTGAAATGGCTGGAAAAGTGGAACATTCCGAGTATTGTATGACCCGTTAGCTACTTTACCTTGATAGTAGGGAATTTTCAGGATGTTAGCGGGTTATTCAAACGCGAGGTATGTTAGGTTTGCATTATGTAAGTCAGTTAATATTTCTTAGTTCAGGTGTATGATATGTTAGCTTTTGACGTAAAGCTTTGTTGCGTAAGCCATATATTCGTAGAAAAGTCAGCTATATAAAACCTTATTTTTATGTTATGGTTTATCCAAAATGATACTCGAACTATGAGCTGTAGATCATATAGTTTTCATTAGTCATGGCGAATGGATGGTAGGGGTGAAACCTGCTGAGTTGGATTGGATTTGATTTACCTGCATTTACTGCTCGCGTAAAATCAGAATAACTATAGACCTTCTACTGTTGAATAAATTTTATTCAACATATTTATAATTATGTTATGTCAGTATAAAATTTTGTTATTTTTAGTTATGTTTGGATAAAACTTTGGTTTTTGGTCTTGCAATTATTCGTTAGGGGATATGATATTTAGACGAGGTTATGATGAATTTTGTTAAAACCTATACGAAGTTGATGTTTAAAATTCGGACGTTAGCATTATATTCGTTGTCAGTATGAATATTGGATAGGTAACTAAATTTTTTTTTAATTACGACTGATTAATGTAAATTAACAATATGGTTAGAGATGCTTGGTTGAAAAAAAGTGGAAATAGCGTACGTTATTGTACAAGACGTATAGCTACTACCGTTGTTTAGTGCGGAACTTATTGTAATGTTAGTAGTCTATATTTAGTACCGTAATGGTGTGTTTAGTTTTGTCGTGACTAGTTATTTTATTAATATCAGGTTACGCTGTTATGTATATTTTATTAATAGTAAAAAAACTCTGTTACTTAGCATAATATTCGTGCGTTTTAGTATATAAAAACTTATTTGTGTGTTATGTTTGTCGAAATGAAACTCGAAATATGACATTAATCAATATAGACCAATAGATCAAAAGGTCATGAACAGGATGGGTAGGATGGGCGGAGCGGATGACCGGGTATGGTTTGATTTATGATTTACTGATTTATTGCTTTTAAATTCGGTAAAGTATTTACACTTTACCATGGATATTTTATTCATTAAGGACTGGTATTTTTATGTATATGTTAGGGTAAAATAAACTTTATTGTTTACAGTATATTCCGTCCAGTCTGTTATGATAATTAGACATGGTTATTGTAAATTTTTGTTGTTAAATATTAATGTGTCAATGTAAAGTTTAACCGTTAATATGTTAATGATATGCTTGAGAAAAAGTATGAATAGGTTACGTTTTGGACGCAATGTTAGTACTTTACTGGTGTTAAGGTGAGCTTTGTTAATGTTAACTGGTTTATTAGCGCGTAAGTTGTGTTAGTTTGTCGTTATACATTATTTTCTTCAGTAGGATATGTAACGCTATGTTAGCTTTTCTAAAGTGAAACATTTGTTATTTGCATATATTCGCTTTATGCTTGAAAAAGTGTGAACTCATTTTTGTGCTATGTTATTGTTGTATACTCGAAAATGTGACGTAAATCAATAGTGTTACTGATAACAAATATATGTTAGAGATATACCTGAAACAAAAAGTGTAAATGTTGAATAGTTCGTTTTAGTAAGGCTTGTGCTAGGCTACTTTAGTGTTGTAAGTGGGAACTTTGTTTTTAATTTTCGTAGTTTATCGTGACGTTAGATTGTTATTTTCTTGTATTGTGCATTAGTGATTCTTTTTATGTTTTGGTTCGATAAGCTATGTAGCATTTATATATGTTGAAAAAACAATGTACGGTTAGTCAATATTCGTGGTTAGTTATATAAAGAACTTTATTTAATGAGTACTATGTTTAACCGTAATGGTACTCGAATTAATTGATCCTTAGATATCAATAGATCGAAGAATCAAAGGAAATAACCATTCATTTGTACTATATAACATCACCTCGTTTAATGATTTGTAATTTACTGATATTTCTTGCTTTAATATCAGGTCAAACTATTTAACATCTTTTACCAAGATATTCTTTATTAAAGAACTATATTTTTGTTAATGTTTGGAATAATAACTTTGTACATTCTTTAGTTATGTTTGGATAAAACTTTGTTTATGTGTGCACCGTATTATGCTGGGCAGCATTATATATAATTTTTAATTTGTAAAATTAACATGATTATGTTAGAGACATGTTGAGGCAAGTGTGAATAAGTTGCGTGTTTTGAATTGTTTATAGTTAGTATACTTTACTTTTGTGTTAAGGGTTACGAAACTTTGTTATACCGTTTGACCGTTAGTCCTTGTTTAAGATAAATAGTTAGGTCTGTCTTTGTACAATTATTTTCTTAATTCTATGTTTACGCTCTGCTAGTTAGTTTCTATGTTTGGATGTTGGAAACCTATCTTAATGTTTAGAGTATATGATCGTTATCAGTGTAGTATAACAATGTTGTAGTGATTATTTTTTGCTAAATTTTAATGTTGTCAGTTGCTAAACGGTGTTAAACGACGTATTTATGTTAGTGGAAATGCTGAAAAAGTGAAGAATAGGTTACGTTTTGCGTTACGTGTTAGTTATCTTTAGTTGGTTATTAAGTGTTGGTATAGACTTGTTAATTTATACAGATCTTATTCATGTGTGTAAGTTGCTTGTTAGGTTTGTTTTGTATGACATTATTTTGCTTGTTTGTGTAGTATATAAACTTGCTTTTAAGGGAATAATTGAAACCTTATTCTTTAGGCAGTATATTTGCTTTTTATATTCTAAAGCAATAACTTGATTGACAATATTTTGATAAATTTTTGTTGTTAACTTTTACAAGTCTAATGCTAAAAATTAAACATTGTTAACCTTGATATGTTAGAGTTATCTTGACAAAGTGTGAATAGGGTTACGTTTTTAGATGTTATGCTAGTTACTTTAGGTGTTGCAGCTGAGTGACTTTGTTAAATTTTAGTAGTTTCATTCGTGCTTAAGGTCGTGTTTGTTTTTGTCAGATTGTGGTAATTATTATTCTTAGTTTAGATGTGATAGTACACTAAGTAAGTTTTATAATTGTGAAAACTTTGTTAATATGATTGACCATATATTGTATTGATCTTTGTATAAAGACCTTGATTTTATGTTATGTTTATTCCAAAATGATATACTAAAGAAAAAGTGACTTGAATCAATAAGATTCAATAGATCAGCAACTGAGACTGGTAGGTGTTGAAGATTGGTATGTTGGAACTAGTGTTTGCACCTTTACTGATTTTACTGCTATAAGAGGTATTGTAAAACTTTACAATTTTAGTAAAAAATATGGACCTTCTAATCAATAGATCAAATAGACAAGGGACGACAGGAGGGAGACTGGAAGATGGTGGCTTCGCCTTCGCGGGGCACTGGGTTTGACTTTATGATTTTACTGCTTTTAACATATGGGTGTGAGTCAAACGTATACACATTTAGTAAAAATATGACCTATAATCCAATACAGTCATCCAATTAGATCACAACTGGACTGGTAGGTGGGTGGATGGTAGTTGGATCGGGTTTGATTTAGAATGATTGTACTGCTTTAGCGGTATCGCCTAAAACGTGTACGAGATTTAGTAAAAAGTTGACCTTAATCAATAGATCAATTAGATCACATGGATGTTCAGGAGGAGGTTGGATCAGTGTTTGAAATTTAGCTGATTTACTGCTCGTAGGGTATGTAAAACGTTACAATGTTTAGTAAAAATTTGACCTGAATCAATAGTATCAATATGATTCACAGCATGGTCAGGACGGGATGTGGATGGTGTTTGATTTAGTGATTTACTGACTTTTTAGCGATGTAAAAACGATAAATTTGTAATTATATAACAAAAAGATAAGAAATTTGATTTATTTATTTAAAAATATATTTATTAATTTAATATTTAGTTCTCTGAATGGTTCTGAAACCAGTTATTTATCGAAATCTACAGTATGCCGAAAATAACAGATTAAACTACCAACATTTTGAATTACTACGATGTTTATTAATCGCACCCGCAGAAGCTCCAGCACTCAGCGTGTCGTGTGCCTACTTCCTCCACATACTCCTCCATTCCTCAATCTTTCTTCCTTCTTCCTTCCTCCCTTAGGGAGTATACCTCTTTTCCTTTCTTCTCGTTTCCCCTCCTTCCTCTGAGTGTTTGCTTCCATTGCATTTCTTCTTCTTTTTTATCAAGATGAGACCCCCCTTCTCGTGGTGGGTCCCTGGACTCGAAGCCGAATCCAACTTCCTACTCCGTGTCTCGAGCTCCGACTCCTCTACCCTGTGGCTCCAAGTTTCAATCTGTCTAGTCATATTGTATAATGTATGAAGGGTTAGCCCCCTTACGGGGGGAGGAGCAGGGGTACGTAATCTCGTCTACGATGAGCTGTACATTCACATATAAACCATTCCTCCAAATTTAACCCAATCACGATAACTCAACCCATGTAGAGTATATAATTGGACTCTGAACACGCGTATTAGCGAAAGGAGCAAATCCACGGTCGGAAGCAAAGTCGGAGTTGCGTAACAGAAACGATTCCTTACAGGAATAGTTTTTTCGACTCAGATTCGAATTCCTTCGAAAATCGAATCTTTGACGTGAATAATAATATAATATAATAATAACTAATAATTAATAATAATAATAATACTCAATAACATAGATAATAATAATATGTATGTGTATGCGCGCGTGCGCGCCGTCACGCGCTGACCGGTGATCAGGTCTTGCGACGAGGATTATCGTCATCAGCTCGAGCCTAACTCTCTTTGTTAGGCTGTATAAATCTCAAAGACTCGGTTTGGAAAGCCAAAAGGCACTAACGCGGGGCGTAGCGGCTACGCTCTCGGAGGTGACCCCCTCTATATACATCCTAAGAGGACTGTCAAATTTACACGTTCGAGCTATATTATCCCATACCATAGATTACTATTCCAAGTTTCAGACGATAGTCTTTATTACTTTTATGAGACAAAGCTAGTGGTTCCGGTCCGGCAACTGTCTCTACTGTCACTACATAATATATATATATTGTAGTATAACTATATATTATATTATAGTAATATATAATATAATATGCTTATATATTTCATAGCTATATATATATAATTATATATATATATTATATTGACGGTATAATATAATACTAAATATTTATATTATGACTAACAGAATATACTACATATTATACTATCAGGGTTGGGTACAAGTACAAAGTACTTGTACTTGTACTTGGTACTTAAGTAAACCATTTTTTTGTCATCCATATCTTTGTACTTGTACTTATACTTGCAGTTTCTAAAACCACTCGTAATCTTGTACCTTGTACTTGCGCAGCCCATTGTACTTGCGCCGGTACTTGTTGTCTTGTACTTGCAAGTACTTTTGCATTTTTAACTAATAATATTTTTTATGTTTCTTTTTTCATTTTCCTACATTCGTTAATCATATTGGAAAAATTATCTTGTATAAATGTATTCAAATAAATTGTCCATTTAGTGAATGTTAAAAGCTATAATCATGGGCTGATAAACGGGCTAATACGTACTTAAGAAAAAGAGTATATTATGTATATAATAAGGTACTATTAATATGATTAATACTTATACATATATATATATATATATATCTACGTCATATATTATATATATATATATATATAATATCATCATCAACCAAGTCTTTTTTTTCCCCCCAGACTGAGTCCGGGTCAAAGGTGCTGTAACTACTGACCAGAAACAGAAACGAACTAGAAATAGAAGATATGACAACAGAAGTCGAACAAGACAAGCCAAGCCTTACCTCCCTTTTATACCTATTAGACCTATTAGAGGGAACTCGCCGCACAGAAAAATCCACCATAGAGTCACCCGACCGCGACGGACCCTCACTAAATGCATCTCACCAATGTGGGGTTCATTCCTTGGCCACAGGTGGGGCCACAACCATACACCCTCTCAAAAACCTTGCCATTTACTCCTATTATGCACTTTTTCTCGCCCGTGTCCCAAACTCACATTTCACTCCTCCAGACATTGTTTTGCTGACTCAATTCCACTGTTTCTTCGGTCTCCCAGCCGGTCGAATTCCAACACACCCACCGCTATAACATCCGCTTAACCAATTCCGACCTATCATTCATTCTTCCACATGACCAAACCACTCAATTAACATACTTTTCATTTATTCTCTTCATTTATCCCTTTTAATCATACCATACAAAACTCTCGCTTGAATACCGTTCATTTCCTTCATTTTATCAATTCGTTCCACACCTACACAGCCCTAAGATTGTCCATCTGAACACATTGTACTTTAGATCGTACTACTCTTTTTCCAGACCATAGTCTTCACTATCTATACATTAACACAGGTAACACTTGCTATCACGCAAGACACAAGCGCACTCAAGACTTATTAGTCCTTTTACATCCGACAAGGATTTAATTGCACCAGCACTTCCTTTTTGCAAGATGTCCACAATTGCCACTACACTCGCTAATCATCCGTTTCCTTTCTTCGTCCAACATTCTATCTCATGCCTAAATATTTAAACTCAGTCAACTTGTTCCAGCTGCTCACCATCTAGCGTAACTTCACACCGAGGACTATCCTCACTCATAAACCATAACCTTACTTCTTATCTACGTTTATTCTTCAACACATCCCTTTTACACTCTGTGCAAATTCTTTCTACCAATCCTCTCAAGCTCTCTTCAGATTCACCTCACAAAAACCATATTATACATAGGCCATATATATATATTATATCTATAAATATCCTATATATAGTTTTTTTTTTTATATAACAGCTATATATATATAGATAAGTATGAATATATAGTGTAGTGTAATATATATAATATATATATATATCATATATATATATGTATATATAATTAGGCGAGATGGTGCATTCATTGGATTTTGAAAGTTGTCACTCAAACAAAAACAGTTTTCCGTATGGAAGGGTATAGGTTCCGAGCGGGTTGAGGAGGTCATATAGTACCTTGATATATAAGGGGTAAGGGGAAAAAATAGTAACTGTAAGTATAGTATTATAGGGTAATTAGGTTATTGAGTGTTGTTAGGGACAGAGATATGTGATATTTGGTTTCGAATAGGGAAGAACTAATTTGCGAGGTGAAGAATATGGCACCGTTAAAGAAGCTAAAGGAAGAACTGAAATCCCAGATCAGAATGTACGAAGAAGTTAAAGGAAGATAATGAGGAGGAGGAAGAATAAATGTGTAGATATTAAGGATTTATGGAGTTTGCAACCAGGCGTATAATAGGAAGTGAACCCTAGGAATCTATGGTCAGGGTATTAGTTGATATCGGTGTTGTCTGGTAATGTTTGAAATAAAAAATCAGAATCATAAAAACCATATGACGATAGTTGAAGCGTGTGTAGAATATAATAGAGTCGAGAAGGTAGATGTATGTTTATTTTTAATAGCGGGAAGTGAGACAGGATGTGTGTATGTCTCACACTTGTGCAATCCAATCGTGTATATGTATGATGGTTATGGAAGAATAGGGGTATGGTAGGTGACCAAGGGATAGAGTTAGAATGATGGAAGAATGGAAGGGAGTGGAGGGTGACCTACTTATTATATGAGCATGATTTGGTTTTGTGTTTGTGTGGCGGATCTGAAGAGAGTTTGTGAGGAACTAGTAGAGAGATTTGTGGATTAGGTGTGTAAAAAAAGGTTTGAAGTAACGTTACGATCAACGTAAGGTATATGGACTGTCGATGTTTAGGACACGACTCTCTCTTGTGAATTTATGTTAGCAATTGTGAGCAGCTGGACAAAGGTTGTACTTGCTGAATTTAAATATTTATTGATATTTTATGGCTGAATGAAAAGATATGTAGCGGAACTGATGTACTAGAGATGTATAGGAAGAATTGCGGTAGAAGTGCACTAAGGTGGCTTGTTGTTCTATATCGTGTGGACTTAAAAGGGCACTATTCAGTGTTGAGTGCGCATATGGTACGTTACATGAGCGGTTTTGTTAACCGTGTTAATGTATAAATAGTGACTATGGTTGAGAAAATGAGGTATTTTATATAGACTCTAAAATTACATGTGTTAGAGCGGCCATGATCTGAATCGTTGAGTGGACGTGTTAGGTGTGAAAAGAAATGAAATAAAATGGAGGACGATGAAACGTTATAGAGAGTTGTATAATAGGATAGTAGAAGAGATGTGGAGGTAAATGATGAGTTATATTAAAGAAAAGTACGTTTGAGATGGTTCTGGTCAATGTGAAAGGATGTGATGACAGGACGTCGGATTTTATTAGGAACGGATGCTAATAGTGGTTAAGTGTGTTTGATGTTAATCGACCGGCATGGGAGACAGAATAGAAAGCTACGCTTGAATGAGTCAGAAAAGGTAATGCCTGGAAGGAATGACCAAATGTTGAGTTTGGCGGAGAGGAACCGAGAAAAGGTTGCATAACAGGAGTGAGATGGTGTTTTGTGAGGAGGTATCGGTTGAGAAATCATTAATCGAACCAAGGAACTGAACCGAACCCACATTGACGAGAGGTCATAGTATAGAAGGTCAATCGGCAGTCCCGTGAAAGCTCTAGGCCGTGGGAGTTTTGCTGGACTCGACGAGTTCTCGGACAATTGTTAGTGAAAGGGGGCGGTAACTGGCTGGGCTTTCTTTTCTACTTACTTCATATCTTCTACTATTTTTATGTTTTCGGCATATGTTACGCACCTACTTCCAGTCTTGGGGATATAAAGATGGTGGTGCGATGATGCTGCATAATGATGATGATTGGATGATGATGATATATTAATATATATATTATATATATATTTATATATTATATATATAATATATATATATATAATAATATATAAATTAGATATATTATATTATATATTATATATTATATATATATATAATATGCATTTTATTTTAAAGTACTTGTACTTGTACTTGATACCATGTTACTTGTACTTGTTCTTGTACTGAAGCAAATTCTTAGTTATAGTACTGGTGTACTTGTACTGTCTGTTACAATTCAAGGATAGCGAAATTGTACACTAGTACTTGAAAAAATGATACCTTGAACCACAACCCCTAGATTATATGGTATTTATATATATATATTATATATAAATATATTATAGTATGTATATATAAATTTATAGTAGAATGATAACTTATTTATTTACCCTATATATAATATATGATATAAGATCTACGTGTATATATAGCGTTCATGTGTGTGGATGGCTGCGTTTCTCTGAGTCATTGAAATTTTAGGTTATGTATTTACAACTTGTTATTCGTTGTGCTTTTAGTGGTAAAAAAAAATGAAAACTATAATAAATCTTATTGTATGTTAGTTAAACGTTGAAGATTATAAAGGTGTAACTTTACTTTCGCTTTTAATAATGTAGTTATAAATATATATATATATAAAGATTGAATAGATATAGTAATAAATAGTGATTATATGATATATAATACAGGGTATTATATATATTATATATATATATATATAAGATATATATATATCATATATATATATTTATATAGCCGAAGGTAAGGGAACGATAACAAAAACAATATTTGTGTAGGGTACTTTAAACATTTATCTCAGGTTAATAATTATTTTTTATAATGCATAATTCAGAAAAGGGCCAGGAGCAATTACTATAGAAAAGTATATGACACTTACAGGAACAACCACAATACTATTTGCGATCAGGTATAAAGCTATATTACACGGATTTTAAAGTATTTTTATATTAATTTATGTGGTGAACGCGAATGTAAAAAAAAAAAAACAAAACTCGAAAAGTACGACACTAATACAGAAAAACAAATACATATTTTGGAAGGCAGCAAGATATCCAAGACTTATTATTATAGTAAAGTCGTTATCGTCCCCCCCTTTGTCTCCCATCGGCTCGTCGAGCCCCCTAAAAATTGTAGTTCAAGGAAAACATGCCATGTTAGGTGAGCTCGAAGCCGACTGGGAGTACAGGGCCGCCCGTCGGTTCCACCTATGGAGCCGAGATCACCCCTACTCCTCTGGGGGTGATCGGTAAGTTGCCGCTCTACCCTTGAGGTAATTCTATAGTATATTAAATCATATAGAGACGAGCTTGTGCATATAATAATGTTATAATACGCTGATAACCAAATATTGTAATTATGTTTCCGTGTAAGTGTCGTATTTTTCAGAATATTTTGTTTACCTTTCGTAATAGCTTTTATTACGCTATTCAAATTATTGAAATTGGTTTTCTGTAAAGTGTCATAATCTACTTCGAGATAACCTTCTCCTGGCTCTTTTCTGAGCTATTTATGCCTTTTTAAAGTTATATATATATAATATATATACCTATTTTATTTTTATTTTATTAGTAGGTATATATATATTATACTATATATATAATAAGTATATAATAGATATATATATATAGTATATATATATATATATATATATATGTGATATATATATATTATAAATTATAAATATATATATATATATATTATATATATATATATATATATATTTTAATATAATATATTATATATTTCTAAAACGTAATTTAACTATTTATCAATTTAAATTTTAATAATAAAACGTAAATTATCTTTATTGTATGTTTGATCAAAAATTGCGATCACCTACAGAAACATAAATATAACTAAAACACCACGGATTCGAAATCACAGCTCATTACAATTTTTAATTAAAAAGATTGTGAAAAAAAGGAAAAGATCGAGCTTCAAATTGTATTGAGGTGTCGTGTGGGTGGACAGGGGTTCCCTCCGCCACCTCCCTACGAAGGTATGGGAAACTGTACGCCCGCCTGTGTTCCCCGTCGGCTCGAAGCCCCTAAAAAGGATAAATACCTGTGTACAAAATAATATATTGTATATATATTACCCCCGTGATATATTATAGTGTATTATATATATATATATACTATATGGTGGTGTATATATATATAGTATATATATATATATATAGTATATATATAAATCATATATATATAGTATAATACTATATATAATTGTATAGTATATATATATATATATATATATATATATATATATATATATATATATAATAAATTATATTTTCTTGTTATTATTTGTATGTGTTAAATAGTATATGATATATATAGATTATAATTAGTATATATATATATGCTTAAAATTACTATACATAGTAATATATATACTGTTATATATATATCATATCATATAGATTATATCTATATATATAGGTATATATATATATATATATGATATATAGATATATATACATATATTATAACTACTATTATATATATATCAAGTAATATATTATTATATATATTACTATTATATATTATATAATATATTATTAACTATATATTATTTAAGTATTTATATATTATTATATATATTATATATATTATTATAGATTTATATATTATCATAGTATATATAATATATATAATAAATATATAGATATATATATATAATACACTATGCCGTCTACTCCTAAAAAAAAAAAAGCCCATATTTATTTTATATTTATTTTATTTTTTACATTTTCCTTACTAAAATTTTACAAGGATTCCAAAAATGTATTCCTTTTCGCTGTAGCTGTTGTAGTTTTTGGATATATGTAAAAGATTTTTTTTCCGCAATTAAAATTTTACCAGGATACCAACAATGTATTCCTTTTCCTGTAGCTATTGTCAGTTTTTTGAATATGGAATCAGAGATTATTTGCTGGTTTCCTAACCAAATCACCAATTTCACATTATACAGTTTCAGGACTCACTTAAAATTTGTAACATTTGAAATTTAGGTGTTGGTTAGGTTACGTTAGGTTAGGATTAGTTGCGTAAGTTAACCTAACTTATAACCTAACTTAACCTAAAACAAAAGTTAAAGAATAATAACTGTAACCATTATTGGGATTTACAAAATTTTCTGCATGATTCACACTTAAATGTTTACAATCCATGTTTTGATATGAAATATTATTGTAGGCTCACCAAGCAATGATAAGAGAATGAATGGCATAAATTTATAGTGTTTATGTTGAGAGAGTATTATATGGTACTAAAATTAAAAAAAAAATTCAAATATAAAAAATATAAATAAGACAAAAAACAAGTAAATGAAAATGAACTTCACATTTTTCTAAAAATATTATATTTATTAAATAAAAAATAGGGCATCGATTAGTTTAATGAAATATCGATTATATCGAGTGTTTTGGGGGCTTTAACGGCACCAAAGAACCCTATATATCCTAATTATATATTATATTATATATATACTATATATATTAGGGTATAGTATATAGTAATACATGTTCCTATTAATATATATATAAATCATATATATTATATATATATTATATATAGTTTATATAATGTTTATATATAGATCCTCAGATAGTATATTATTATATAATAAATATAGTTACGGCTAGTTAGAATGAGTCTAAATTATGATTGAATACAAGAATTAAAGTCACTCACCGCGCGTCGAGGTACACCCTAACTTTTAATAAGTGGGAAGGGTGTATTTCATAAAGATTTCTGATGTTATTCTTTATTATCTTCTTCAATATATAGTTCCTCTGCACAGTGCATAAATAGATTTAAGTTTATTCTGTATAAGATATTGATATAAGGTTGGGCCACGAGACCCTAAATCGAATACCTTCTGAGTAATAATCAAATCCAAAAAGCATATATTGTTATCCAATGATTGGCACAGGGGGCGAAGCCTATATGCTGCGAGGTGTGGTACTATGCTAGATGTTAATCACCGATGGTCCTCTCTAATTTTTCATCGTGTAGTGGTGCTGAGATAGATATATTTCACTTGTGGGATCCAATATCTAGTTAATCCAAAGTCGTGACACTTATTAAAGACTAACAATTATAGAAAACCCTCTTTAATTTTAATATTTTAAAAATAATATTATTTTTAGCGTCACTGGCGATGCCCAGAACAAATGGTGATAACGACAGCTTGATTGTCTTGGTGGCACATCAACTAACTGGTCCGTTTCCCGTCCCTGCGGGAGCTCCATAGTGAACCGGAGCGGAGAAGTCTAAAGTATTCCTGATAGAAGCATATATCTAAGATTAAATAATAGAACAATAAAAATGAATTTAATGACTGATAAACAGTTATGTGTGATGTTATAAGATGCAGGCCATTTACCGTACATAATAATACATCATAAACGGTTGGAGACTATTGTTTTTTACTCTCTCATACAATATAAAAGAAGTCTTTCAATTACACGATAAATATTCAATAGCCAGTGTTGGGCTGCGCAACCCAAAAAATAATTGCGGCGCAATCGCAAATCGCAATTCGTAAGAAATAATTGCGATCGCAACCGCCAAACGCATTTTGTAGACCGCGAATGCCGGTCGCACCGCAATTCGCAACGCGCAACTATTGTACGTTAGTTAAATATAACTAACAAGAGAAAATATAATACTTCAACGCAGCAAATATATACTATATATATATTATATATTATATAATATAATATATAATAATAATATATTATTATATATGATTAATTAATATATGTATGTGCAATACATCTATATAATAGTTTAATATATATATATATATTTATAATATATATATATAATATATATATATATACTAGATTATATATATATATATATAAATATAAGATATATATATATATAATATATATATATAATATATATATATATATATATTATATATAGTATATATATATATTAATATATTATAAAGTAATTAATTTAATAGTATATATATATATTTAGATACTATTTATATATATACTATACCTATATATTACAGCTGGGTTGAATTCTGGTTGGGATAAACCAAAATGGTCAAATTGGTGCTCCTTGTCCCTGTAGTGGTGACAAAAAATCATTGCATTTATCACAGTGTCTAGTGGGACCCAGCCGTTTAGTATTTTTAAGAAAGAGTATATTGAACATCGTTTTTACTATTTTTTTAATGTTATGTAATAGTTATATGCTTTGTTGTTCTTCAAAATTTGGTTTTAATACTATTAAAGCTTTATTCTGTCTCGAGTTCTAGATCCAGAACTATTCGACGTTATGAGTAAGTCCTGTGGGTGCAGTTGTATTTACTATTATTTGTCAATACGTATTCATGGGCTATGTGCAACAAGGATAAAGATAGGCATGCAATATTCGGTTATCCACAACCACTGGTCGAAAATCAGCTACCACTGGCTGAGGATGTTTTTAGAAGAGCCTACAAGTTCCATCAAGTAGTCAACAAAGATGCCAGTGTTTACTCATCTAGCAAAGTTAGTGGCAAGAGAAGTTAAAGGCATATACAATAAAGCAGGCATTCCAACAATAGAATTTGAAAGTGTTAGAGTGAAAGTGAAGAGACATAGTGAATGTCAATGATTTGATGAAATATGTAAAATAATTTTCTGTGTTTCAAATGTCTAAGTATATATATATTAAAAATTCATTTTCTCGGTCTTCATTCGACTTTAGCGCGGTGACTGAGTGTGTTCATAATGGTATAGTTGAACGTAATCAATGTAAATGTCCCAATGAAAAGAAATTCCCTGTATTATTGGAATGACAATTTTGGCTTGATCAAAACACTTCAAGACGCATAAAGTTAGGGCGTCTCAGGAAGATACAGAGAAAAACATAGAATTAACTTCAGTGGACACAGAACAGAGGAAACGGTTGACATTGAAAGTACATGAGACACAAAGGAGATACCCAAAAAATGTGTAAAGTTCAGAGTTGAATTATCAGGAGCGAGAGACTGAAGATTTGATGCTAGAGGAAGTAGTTGTTCCTTGTAGAAATCAGGAAGAATATAGGTGAAAGAATTCACACAAAATAGCGAAACCAAGGTATCCGGAGTTGTGTAACATAGATCAGACAAATGTGAGGCAATAGAGATTGCATGTTCTCATAGAGTTTACCTGCTGCGGTCGCAAGACCTCGGACTTCTGTCATCCACAAACGTGTTTGATTGTAGTTCTGGCAGAGTATAGTAGCAACGCCAAAGAAAGAAGTACTGGAGATCACAAACAGTCAGAGGAGCATTGGCTGCAACACAGAGGTATTGTCTGCATTGGTTTCGATGGAAAATAGATGAAACACTTGTCTATACTGGAGGATTTGAAAGTATGAAATAAAGTTAGAGGAATTGATGACATTAACGTTCTTAGTGTCATTTCCAGATGCATGTTACATCGATCACGTTATTCCTAACTCAGGAAGATCTCGAGATGTATTTAATGAAATTCTAGGTATTATTGAACGAACAAGATCTACCGAGACTTTAAGAGCAGTGATTTGCGAGTGTGAACTCTGTGAATACGGGATAGGTAACAGATTGGAATAATCACACTGTTTGGAGTTACATCTAAAAAGAGCTCACTTCCTAGATGTGCTACAAACAGTGTTGCATTGTAATGAACTGCCACTCAGGAAGTTGTTTAGTGTTGTTGATGGGAAGACAACTGGCCAATCGTCACATGAAGGACCTATAACCAAACTGCTCTCATTTGAACCTCAGACCAAACCCATCATTAATTTTCAACCAATTCCAGGCTCTGTA
>JABUQX010044387.1:30000-37304 GCA_015478945.1 Trachelipus rathkii | reverse complement strand
GAAGGTAACAAAAATTGGAAGATATTGCAACTGCCACACCTTTACGAAAAAAGCATTTATGGTTCATAAAATATTTATTTAATATAGTGATTACAACACCATGTTAATATATATAGTAATACGCAATATCCTTTCTTAAATCACTTCAAAAATATTAATAAGGTAATAATAATAATAATAATGAATAATAATGAATAAATAATAATAATAATAGATGAATAATAAATAAATAATAATAATAATAATAATAATAGATAATAAATGAAAGTACGTTAATAACGACCAATGACAATTCAGGTTTTAAAAAATAAGTCTTAAAAGGTGAGTTCTCATTGGTTGTTATTTTATATATTACAATAAAGTAAAATATATTTACAGTATTTTGATCGGCCTTTGCAGTATACATTAAGTATATAGATAAAAGATAATAAAAAAATATTGCAATAGCAAATATATAGATATATATATTTTAAACAAATAAATGAAAACAATTTATACATTATGTATTACTGCATTACATCTTTGGCCCCCCCACATGAAGCAAATGGCACATTTAGACAAAATCAAATACGGATAGAACATTGTTTCATTATTTAGTGCTCCTTCTTCTGCAGAGACTTCTGAAAATGAAGACAACGTATCATCGGTATACGATCTGCTTACATAGTAAGCGATGACGTTGTCTCGCCCACTAATGTGGATTAGGACAAACCTAAATCTTTAAAGAACAGTCTCAAGAGTATTCGGGTGTTCACGCCGGGTCAAAGAATATTCGAACCTATTCTTGACAAAGTAATCAGCCTATTTCTTTCATCCATTATTTTAGTTTTGACCTACAGTTATCCGGCGTTTCACTTCTGTTACGCAAGTCATTCAGTGTTTTCTCTTTACAATCCCTTTCCTCAGGAAGAAACATTATATTACAAGGTTGGCATCTATACTATGTTTGTCCTTGAGGGAAAGAGGACTGAGTGTGGTCACGCCTCCTTTGTATACGCTCCAGCAGAGTTACCGCTTGCGCGGGTGGTGTAATTTTGACCACAACTTGGCTTTTTGACTTTTTAACATATATGTGTCTTATACGATTTCTCATGGTATTGGTGCGCAACTTCGCGTGGGCCGAGACCGAGTATCCAGCAAACACATCTTGGTTTTCGTATCTTCTCTTCTCTTTGATCTGTGGTACTGTGTCTAGTTTGTCGACGACTTATAAACACCCTCATACTTCTCGCTATACGGGAATCTCCTTATCTGTTACTTTCTTGACTTATTATAACTTAACATATTATATATTTTTATGAGTCATCATTTGATAATTCAATTTATTTATTTATACATAGTATGTTATTTATCTACGCATTTCATCATATTCTTCTCGCCTCTACATATCAGTTCTACATCTGCTCCTCTTCTTACTGACAGTTACCTTCTTTAACCATTACCGAAGTATAGGTTTCTCTCGATATCTCTCCCGGCACATTTCTTTCCTTTATTCTTCCAAACATTTTCCGAGCTGTCGATGCCTTCTTCTGTAAGGAACTTATTTCCAACCTTTGCATTGTTTTGCCTACTGTAACATCAATTAACCGACGGTGTACCGAATTTTCCATGGCAGTCTTCGGCGTCTCATTCTTCACTCCGTTACCAATAATATTCTGGCACAAATGACTTATCTCATCGACTAAACAGTTCAATGAACTCTGCCTTGCTCGGCGGCCCCTTGTTCGCCGATCTGTTGGTAACCCTAAAAGCGCAATAATTCTTGACTGTCGTCCAGCAATTACTGCTGTAGGATTGATCTTAGAAGCTTCTCTCTGCGGTTTTCGGCGAAAGCCATCATGCAAGCTTCCTGTTTACACTACATTTGCTTTATCTTCCTCTCTTTGAGACTATCGCAGATCGTTTCATGTTCAAATCATTGCTATAATTGTTCGCACGCACTCCTGCCTAAACGTTTCTGTGCTTAGTTATGCTTTCGCGAAGGTGCTGTCTTCGTTCTCGCCACATCAAGCTACTCGCCTTTTCTTGATGGAACTTTGTATGTGAGGGGCTATATCACTTCTCCGTAACTCACCACATTCATTATTCGGTCTGTCTCGGTCAGACCAATTGTGCTACTTTCTTCAATCGATGTCTCTTGGACATCTGGTACTTCTGTAACTTCTTCAACGTTTTTCAGTGGTTTTCAAAAGGACTATGGTTCAACTGCTTCCTTTTCTTGGTATACTTCTTACATGCTTATACGAACCTGGTGACTCCTTTCATTCAACACACAATGATGGCTCACTGGTTGGTTGCGACATCTTTTCTGATATGTCCATTGAGATTGTGGGCGTTGGACTGGTTTCCCTCTGTAAAATCTTCCCCTCATGCAAACTCGCCATGTTTGCCCAAAATCTATGATTAGTTCCTGTAGGTTCTTCTTGGAGAACTTCCCTCAGCACTCTCGGCGCATGGGAACTAGGCAAACTTCTATGGTTTATGCTCGTCCTCTACATTACGAGGACCTCGACACATAGTCGACTCCCATGCGCGAAGTTCGGCTGGAACGGGGGCAATGCATGACCCTGTTGACATTCCCAAATATGACTAATCATTAAGCGACTGTCGGGCAGTACTTGTGCGGTCGTTCCTACCCCACGTAGTAAAGGGGTAATATCCAATCAATAGGACGGCTGAGAAGTTTTTCTGGGAATATTATTTATTATATTATAATATATTTATTTTGTTTAACGGGTGGTCTGAAACCTCAACACGAACTCGTCAGCAGGCGCGAAGCTGACGCGTGCGCCCGCAGGCCCAATATTAAGGCGCGAACGCATTGTAATGTTATTCCGTTTTCTAAATAAATAATTATATTTTTATTCAAACTGACTTTATTAATTTGTATACCATTTTCTTTTCAAACATATATATTTATATTTTTATTTTCATTTCATAGAAAAATTTTCTAAAATTTATACTCCTATTAATTATATTTTGAGAATTATTTCTTTTACCTACGTCAATTATATTTTCACAATTTCTTTTGAAATCCTAAGCTATTTTATTTTGTTTTGATTAAAATTTTATTATTTCTTAAGTTTTTTTTCCTAAAAGTTGTTATTTATTTTAAAAATATATATTTTCAGAAAATCTTTCATTATTAAACATTTTATGTTTTTACTAAAGAAATTTTTTTTTATTAAAAGAAATAGGTACTTTAATGACCCTAAAGCAGCAAAGCAGTAGCGCAAACACCCTATACAAGCCCCTCTTCCATTCTGCCATGCGCTATTGCTTTACTGCTTTACTGCTTTACTGCTTTACTTCTTTAAGTCACATTTGAACATGGAAAATATTAAAAGCATTTGTTGTAAGGTTCTTTGTTTAATAATAGAGATAATGCAATTTTGTTTGGATGCGGTGTGTGTGAGGCTGGTGGGTATGCAGATAATTAAGGAGGAAATTTCTCTACACTGATTCGATGAAGTAGTTTTGCTGCAGGCGTATGTTAATTCTTTCAAGTTATGAATGAAATACGGATAACTGGTCTGAATACTGATCCTGTTTGAAGATTGGTTAAGGTAAATAGGGAATGGTATTACTTTGAAGGCAAGTAAGTAAGAGTCCGTAATGAATGGAATGAGAGTGGATACTTGGTATGGTTGCTTTTAGCTCATAAAAGTCCAAGTGTATGAGAGGAATTGGTAGAAATTTTCAGGAGTAGGATGAAATATTAGGTGCGAATTGGTTTTAAATTTAATGTCTTTGAGAATGGAAATGAGAAATTTCTATGATTATATAATTGTAGAAGTGTGGTGTATTGTTTAGAGATAGTTAAGGTGTCTTGTATAATATTTATTAATTGGTTGGTATCTTCAATGATAATGTTTATTAAGTTTAGGTATAAATTTTGCTTTGAAATTTCTGATTGAAAATCTATGGAAGAAATGGAGTGATTATAAAGGGTGTATAATGTTTCTTGATTTGTTTTAAGTTGTGATAAAGTCCTTGTGTTTTCATGAATTTTTGCATTTAACCTTGTGAAGGCTGTTTCTGAACTGAACCCCGAATCCAGTATTAAATTCACTTTTCTTGAAATGGTTTTCAGATCATCGGAAGTTGCGGTGCCAAAAAGTATTTTTAAAATTTCATCGCCCAAATTGAAAAAAACTCGCTTATTTCTGGTATTTGTGTAATTTGTATGTGACAGTAACCAGTGATTTTCAAGTAATTGTTCTAGTTTAATTTTGTCTTTTAAGTAATCTTTTATATCTTTTAATACGGTATATGAGATTTAAATAATTCATTTTTGTGGTTATATAATCTTTGAATTTCTTGGTAAAGTGATGTTGGGCACTGCACTGTAATCTTATGTCTACAAATCCTTGTATGAATGTTGTTTTCCCCATGTTTTAAGCGATAAACCCTTGAAATAGTGTCAATTTGCCATTTTCTACTTGTGTTTCTGAAATTGAAGTCCATATAAAAGGGAAGCAGATTTGGAATATGATATTTTTCATGTTTCTGTGAGAAGAAAGGAAAAGCGGAGTAAGATGCTGTCTTTGGTGGTATGTTTTCATTTTTTTAATTAGGTAGATAATGAGCTAACATAAATAAATCTTATAGTTGTTCAAATGATGCTTATTTGTGTTGTGTTTTCAAATTGATATGAAATATTTCCCCGTGTTGAGGAAATTTGTTATTTGTTAGATGGGAGCTGGAAGAGGGACGTGTTTTGGGTGATAGATAAGATGTAGAATCAAGAGATGGGGTGGGGGTGGAGCAGGAGGTTTAGGTAGAGAAAAAGAAGGCAGGTCTGTACCTCGAGGAATGGGCTGTTTTGGTGGTAGGAGCCATGTTTTGTTTCCTCGTGTGACTGTTACTGAAGAAGGGGAGGGGGCTGTAGAAAAAGGAGGAATATAAGTTGTTTGTGGTAGTTGTGGTTCAAGTTTTAATCTGACTGCGTAATTTCATTGAGAGAGGTTGTGGGAGGGGTTGTGTTTATAATGAGGTGGTTGATAGCTTGGGTCAAGTTGTGTATAATCGGGGGATGTTGGAGGTGATGTATCTTGAGCGGATGGGTAGGCTGTTTGTGGGAATATATTGGAAAGAGTGTGGGTAAGTTGGGGCGTCATTGTATCCTTTGAAAGTGGAGATAGAAGACGTGGGTGAGAGGAGATTATGTCTAAGCTAGGAGAAAGGTTGAGTATGCTGGAGTGAGATGTTGGTTGTATTGGAGATGTGGGAAAGAGAGTTGTTCTAGGTAGTGCTCTGGAATGTGCAATGTGTGTACGAGAAGGAGAGATGATTTTAGGGGAAGAGTGGGGCTGAGGTGACATTGGAATATGAGTGGACGGAGTTGATGGTTGGGGAGGGATATGAGTTGGTGGGGGAGGATAAGAAGGAGGTGAATGGGTATAAGGATGTAAAGTAGTACGAGGAGAGGTTAGTGATTGAGGAGAAGGGGGATAAAGTAGGGTGGCTTGTCGTTGTGGTTGGTGTTGTGTGAGGATATTGGGTGAAGAAGGGGGTTGTGGTTGAATGTGTTTGATTTGGGTTGGTTGGTTGTGGAAGTACTGAGGGAGGGGTGCTGTGGGTGATTTTAAAACCGTCTGTGTGTACTATAAACTCTTTTGAGGTATCCAGGCATTGAAGGATGAGTTTGTTGAAAGGGATGAGGATGAGGCGTTTAACTAGAAAAGGGGCCTGTCCACTTCAGAAATAATTTTGAAGATTGATGAGTTTTTTTGTGTCTAAATATATATATTATATATATATATATATATATATATAATATATATATATAATATATATATATATAATATATATATATTATATATATATATATATATATATATATATATATATATATATATATATTTGCCGATGTGTATGCCTTTTAGTAAAGCTCGTTTGTTTTGTGTATCGATTTGTTTTTGTGTGGACTCTAATAAGTGTTGCCGAGCAATGTCTCTGATAATGTTCGCTCTTTCCGCTAGTTCATCAATGTGATTAATGATGTTGATAGGGGTGGTGTTGGAAGTGTTGAAAGGTGATTTGTAATTGGGGAGATGCAATGGCAATCTTTTGCTATAGTAGTGGAGAAGAAAATGGCGTGTGGTGCCGATAGAGAAATTGAAAATACTGTTTATAGAGATATGAGCGAAAGGTAGAAATTTACTCCATTCATTGTTGTTTGTGTTAATAAAGTGCCTGAAAAAGTTTGCGACTTTTAGTGACTCTCTCTTTCTCTCACAGAGAGCGTTTGATTGGGGGTGTCTAACAACTATGTTGAGGGCTTTTATTTTCCACTGGGAGCAAAGCTGTTTAAAGAATTCTGATCTGAATTCCGGGCTAGGTCTGATATTAAAACTTCTGTTGTGCTGTAGTTCGTAATTACAAGTTCTTGGAGGGCTTGAGTGATGTCTTTAGCAGTGTTTTTTAAGTGGGACTGTAATGCAGTAATACATAATGTATAAATTGTTTTCATTTATTTGTTTAAAATAAAGGTCACGTATTGCTATTGCAATATTTTTTATTTTCTTTTATCTATATACTTAATGTATACTGCAAAGGCCCGATCAAAATACTGTAAATATGTTTTTTATTGTAAGGAGAAATAACAACCAATGAGAACTCACCTTTTAAGACTTATTTTTAAAACCTGAATTGTTATTGGTCGTTATTAACAAAGCTTCATTATTATTATTATTATTATTATTATTATTATTATTATTATTATTATTATTATTATTATTATTATTATTATTATTATTATTATTATTATTATTATTTTTGAAGTGATTTAAGAAAGGATATTGCGTATTACTATATATATAAATGGTTTTGTATATATATAAATAAATATTTTATTGAATAAATGCATTTTTTGTAAAGGTGTGGCAGTGCAATATCTTCAATTTTTGTTAGCTTCGTTCTTCTAATTGCAATGAAAGATTGTCATTTCTTGAGAAGAAGTATGATTTTACAAGAAATACCAATTTCGCATTCCCTCTAGATGTCTGGTATATATTTGTCTTTCTAAATTAATTGATAAATATATACATCATTTTATTTAATGTTTTAAGGATTTGATTGGATAAAGAGGCGTAATCTATATTACTGAAATTTATATAAATAGTAAAAATATGAATAATTTGATCTTTTGCTTTCATTGTCTTCCACTCAAGTTGTTTATAGTTGGTAGTGGTGAATGCCTCAAATATTCTCGATCAATTTTTTATTATGTGTTGAATTGTATATTGTGTAACCAAGTAGTGTAGAAGGTCAAAGGTTTATTCATTGAACATGTAATATTT
>JABUQX010044387.1:0-27500 GCA_015478945.1 Trachelipus rathkii | reverse complement strand
GAATGGCGCAAGAAGCCGCGCTCGAGCAAAATCAAAGGTTGCTAAGGATGCGGAGATGTGGAGTCTAACAAAAGTTGAGCTAAGTTGACGCGAGGTCGAACAGCAGAAGATAGCTGCTGCTTTGGAGGAGAAGAAGGTGCTGCTGCTCTAGAAGAGAAAAATGTTAGCGCTTGAAACTGAAAGGGAGAAAGCTAAAGCTTGAAGCTGAAAAGGAGCAAAGCTAGGCTTGAAGCTGAAGCGGGAGGGAGAAAAAAGCCAACGTCTAAGCTGAAGCCCAAAGAGCTTAAGTTGGAGGCAGAAATAAGATGCAAGACGAAGCAGAAAGAAAGAATATGCTACAAATGGAAGTTGACGCGAAGCATAAACTGCGCCAACATGTACGCAGCAGTAGCTTCACAAAGCGCTCAGAGCAGCCACAGCATTCCTACGCCAATAAGTACCCGAAGTTGAAATTTCCATTCTTCGATGAGAAGAGAAATGATATAGAGGAATACTTGTTGATGTTTGAAAAAAAGCGGAGGCTAACGACATCCCTGAAGAAAAGCGAGCATTTGTTTTAAAAAAAGGGTGTTTCCTCACAAGTAAGGCAGTCAGTGTGTTCAACAATATGACTGTTGAAGAGTTTAAGAACTATGAAGGTCTAAAAAACTTTATTAGAGAGGTATGGTCTCACTGAAAGTGGGTACTGGCTACAGTTACAAGACATGAGTCCTACGGAGGATGACAATCCTAGAGTGTACTTACAGAAGATAATTGAAAGCTCTAAAGAAGGGATTACTGCAGCAAAATGTAAAACTGCACCTAGAGGACTCATTGATGTTTCTCAGTGATAAGTATTTAAAATACCGTTCCCGAAAGAACTCGCTACTTACCTAAGGGAGACAAAGAAGAAGATACCGGAAGAGATCATAGCTAGTTCAGAGGGATACATGGAAGCTCATCGGTTAAAGTTCGTAACAAACAGTCACGCACGTAATCACAATCACGCGGATAAAAGCCATAATAATAATTTTAGATCGAGAGGCAGTGGTTACTCTACGAATAGTAATCATAAAAGCAACGATCAACATACGTCAAGGGTAACAAACAATGAAAGTAAAATCGGTGGTTGAAGCGGCCATAGACAGGGACCGTCGCAGTAGCAGTGAGCCCAGGGTGGTGATCACGTGCTACAAAGTGTCAAAGGAGAGGGCATCTCGCTAGAGACTGTAGAGCCCTTCCATATTTTTCAACTGTAGTGGTATAGGACAGAAGGTTTCCAGTAAACAAAAGGGCGATGAAGAGATCGACGCCGTATTTGGACTCGAAGTAGGCGGAGGAACCCCGTGTCGAATGCCTGTAGCATATGGGACGGTGAACAGATGTCGTGCCCAGACACTCCGTGATTCTGGTTGTAATCATGTGATCGTACGAAGAACGAGTAACGTATCCGAGAAGTGTTTAGTGCTGGTGACAGCGTAAACGTTGAGGTTGATGGAGCAGAACGGTGATACGAGCTCCACTTCCGCGACTATTGATTGGATACCCTACACGTGGGGTAGGGGACGACCGCAGCAGTACTCCGGAAGGTCGCTTATGATGAGTCTATTGGAATGTCAAAGGTGATGCCCCGTTGCCAGCCGAACTTCGCATGGGAGTCGACTATGTGTCGAGGTCCTCGTAATGTAGAGGACGAGCATAACCATAGAAGTTTGCTATTCCCCATCGCCGAGAGTGCTGAGGGAAGTTCTCAAGAAGAATCTACAGAAACCAATCATGATTTTGGAATGGCGAGTTTGAAGAGGACAGATTTTTACGAGGGAAACCGTCAACGCCACAATCTCTGGACATCATCAAGAAAAAGATGTCGAACCAACCAGTGAGCCATCATTGAGTGTGATGACAGAGTCCCAAGGTTCGTATAAGGATGAAGAAGTTACAAGAAAAGAAGCAGTTGAAGTCCTTTTAAAACCACTGAAAAACGTTGAAGAAGGTACAGAAGTACCAGATGTCCAAGAGACATCGATTGAAGAAAGTACACATTGGTCTGACGAGACAGACCGAATTAATGAATGTGGTGAGTTACGGAGAAGTGATATAGCCCCTCACATACAAAGTTGCATCAAGGAAAGGCAGTAGCTGGTGGGAGAAGAAGAAGCATCCTCGCGAAAGCTATAACTGCACAGAAAAAGTTATAGGAGGGTGCGGCGAAGTTATTAATGAAATGAAAGATGCGATGTCTCAAACCGAGAAGGAAGATAAAGAATGTAGTGTAAAGGAAGTTTGTGATGGTATGCCGAAACGCAGAGAGAGGTTTAGGAGTCATCCTCAGCAGTATTACTTGGACAGTCAGAATTTATTGCGTTAGGTTAAAAGGAATGGGAACGAAGGGGAGAAGCAGAGTTCATTGACTGTTAGTGGATGAGGATAACGTCATTGTGCCCAGAATATTTGGTAAGGAGTGGAGATGAGAACGCCGAACTGCCATGGGAAAATTGGTACAGTTCGGTTTAATGATGTTAAGTGGCACAATGAAAGGTTTGGAAATAAGTTCTTAAGAGAAGGCATCGACAGCTCGGAAAATGTTTGGAAAATAAAGGAAGAAATGTGCGGAGAGTATGAGAGAATATACTTCGGTATGGTTAAAGAAGGAATGTCAGTAAAAGAGGAGAGATGTAGAACTGATTGTAGAGGCGAGAAGTATGATGATGGTAAGAAAACACATGTAAAGAGTTATCATGTGCTGAAATTATTGTGTGCAAGAAAGACGATAGGAGTTAGCAGGAAGGGTGAAAAGTGTCGAAAGAGACACAGAAAGACAAAGAAATGTGTGATATTATGGAAGAAGTTGGAGAGAAAAGGAGATGACGAAGAGAGAAGATGATGTAGGTCTGGAGGAAAGGGTGTAAAGAGAACACTGATGATTGCGTACAGAAGTGAAACGCCGATAACTGTGGTCAAAACTAAAATAATGGATGAAAGAAATGAGGCTGACTATTTTGTCAAGAATAGGTTCAAATATGCTGTGACCCGGCGTGAACACCCGAATACTCTTGAGACTGTTCTTTAAAGATTTAGGTTTGTCCTAATCCACATTAGTGGGCGAGACAACGTCATCGCTTACTATGTAAGCAGATCGTATACCGATGATACGTTGGGTTCATCTTCAGAAGTCTCTACAGAAGAAGGAGCACTGTGTAAATGAAACCAATGTTTATCATTATGTAAATAAAGCAAAATGTGCCATTTGCTTCATGTTGGGTGGGCCAAAGATGTAATGCAGTAATTTACATAATGTACTAAATTGTTTGCATTTATCATGTTTAAAATAACTATTTTGCATTTTTAAATTGCCAATATTTTTTATTTTCTTTTACTCTATATACCAAAAGTATACTGCAAAGGCCCGATCAAAAATAATGTAATATGATTTTTTTATCTATAAGGTGAAATAACAATGAGGAACTCACCTTTTAAGACTTATTTTTAAAACCTGAATTGTCATTGGTCGTTATTAACAAAGCTTCATTATTATTATTATTATTATTATTATTATTATTATTATTATTATTATTATTATTATTATTATTATTATTATTATTATTATTATTATTATTATTATTATTAATATTTTGAAGTGATTTAAGAAAGGATATTGCGTGTTACTATATATATATAAATGGTTTTGTAATATATTAAATAAATATTTTATTGAATAAATGCATTTTTTGTAAAGGTGTGGCAGTGCAATATCTTCAATTTTTGTTACCTTCGTTCTTCTAATTGCAATGAAAGATTGTCATTTCTTGAGAAGAAGTATGATTTTACAAGAAATACCAATCTCGCATTCCCTCTAGATGTCTGGTATATATTTGTCTTTCTAAATTAATTGATAAATATATACATCATTTTATTTAATGTTTTAAGGATTATGATTGGATAAAGAGGCGTAATCTATATTACTGAAATTTATATAAATAGTAAAAATATGAATAATTTGGATCTTTTTCGCTTTCATTGTTGTAACCCAAGGTGTTTATAGTTGGTAGTGGTGAATGCCTCAAATATTCTCGATCAATTTTTATTATGTGTTGAATTGTATATTGTGTAACCAAGTAGTGTTTTGTTCTATGTTTTATTACAAACGTGAATGTAATATTTATTTCAATAATATTTTGATTTTTTTCAGTAGATAAAAAATTGTAATATCGTTTATGTAAGATAAAGGTAATTGAATTTGTACTCTTAAAGCATTTGTGATTATATTGTATTTTCTTATGTGCATTTGATATATCAGAGTGTCGTCTGCAGTGTTGCATTTTGTAAGGTGCATTGCTTTGAATCGTTGCTAGATATTACTGGCAGGTAAGCTTATATTTTAAATGATTTATTTTCTGAAGTTTCGCGATTAAAATATTTGTCGTAATGAATACAAAACGTTGCAAATTTAAATATTTATTTGTAAATATGGTTAATTGTTACAGCCACGATTTTATTTCAATAAAAGAATTAATTATTTTACAATAAAAATAAAAACAGCAACTATCATTTATTAGAGTAACTGTAAAGTAAACAGCTTACTTTGTATTGTGTGTCACATTGACCAAAACAGACATTTAATATTAATTACAAATCTGTTAATTTTCAAGTAAAGTTTAAAGATTACTTATCAAATCATCCAGTCTGTATATTTTTGTTAAAGATATTTTATTATTTATATACATTCTTATGAACATAAAATATTTACCTCACTCTACTCTCTCCGCACCGCACAGCACCATCGCGGCAGCCAACATTATTATAAATTTAAGATTTCCCCTAAAGTTGCGAGCAAACTACAATAAAACAATTCACTTACACATGCATCAATTAAACATTGTCTACAAGTATGAATTGTACATATTTTATATAATATTTTATTATTTAATATAACCCTTGGCCTATTATTAATTTATGCCATACATATATGGGGATTAATATATTAATATATTATAATATATATATATATATTATTATAATATTATATATATAATATAATAATAATAATATATATAATAATAGTAAAAATATATATATATATATAATATTAATATTAATATTAATATATATATTTAATTATTATAATATATATATATAATAATATATTATTATATATATATATTTAATAATATATTAATTTTATGGTCATTATTATTATATAAGAGTTGCAAAAGGAATATTATTCACGTCCTCAAAATTATAATCGATATTTAGGTACTGAGGTTCTACTATTCAGTGTTGCATTGATATGTAAGATACCTACGGACATCATTAAATAATGTTACTATGGATATTATATATATATAATAACCTAGTTTCTTGTATATAAAAGCAGTACATATTCATTTATATTTTTTATTTAACAGTTATTTATTTAAAAACTTATTCCCTAAGTGTATATGTTTATCTTGAAGTAGTATTCCAAAGGTTAATTTATATATTATCTTTATTTATATTTAATATAATATCATAAGTAGTAATTATATTTATAGTCTTTAAAGACTAATGATATTCTAATTGATCAAGTATAATTGTAATATCACAAGCAGGTAAATTCTCTGATAATCGAATTAATAATTGAACTGAACGGTTTTCACCATAATAGCCATAACTAGAAACCCGTGTTTAATAAACTCAGTGTTCACTTGAAGGGTCTCTTATCAGGTATAAATGGTTTGAGTTGAGTTATGTAAGTATTTAAAGACGCATTTATTAATTATACATTGCACAGGAGCTCATTAAAACAATAAACTCTTATGACACCTCTTCCGCGAAGATATGTTTTAGAAAATAAAGTGAATATGAGTAGTTGGATATCTGTTTGTATGTGTGGACAACGGAGGGCCTTGGATCCAAGGCAATGTTGAATTTATCATTCTTTAAAAGAAGTAATCTCTTTTGAACAGCTTAAATATTTAAAAGAATTTTATGTTCTTTAATTTGCATACTTTCAAACGGATTAGAGCTATTTAATAACGCAGGTTAGTTTCGCTTCTACGGAAGATACTTGTGAATATTTTCATAAAGCCCTCTATTTCAAGATTGGTATCTCACATGTATTCACTTAAGACTTTGAAACTCTTCTAATGTGGATAATGTTCAGAATTGGTTAGTGCCCTATTCTAGCATAATATTTGAGTCACTCAAAAACATTAGCTTTCTCGAGATTCATTCGTAAATATGCTTTGCATTTAATATCACTGTGCGTAGAGAGTCTCACACTGGTTTATATAAGTAAATTTACAATCCTCGAATATTCTCGCCAAGTGTAATATCTATGTTTAGGCGCTATTGAGTTTAATATGATCGCTTCTTTTAAGATATGGTTTAGGTAGCTGTCTATATATATTAATTGAATAGTCAGGTGAAACGGCCACTATATGATTTTAGTTCTTTTAAATGGCTATTGAGTCATATCTAAAGGTGATATTGCTATCTGCAAGGCTAGCCCAATACCGATTATCATGATTATTATAAACCCATAGCAATAATTAGTGATATGCAAAGATGCACTTTATATTCATGTTTGAGGGGTCTCTATATAGTTAATACTTTTAAAATAGAACTATCAATATACTAAAGTTTATTTTCGAAACTTTAAGATATTAAAAAACTATTAATTAAGACTATCCAAGCTTATTTCAGTACGCCCTATAATATGTGGAAATGAGCTATAGGCATAAGTAAAATTATAAATTCCAATATACTATTATATTAATATTATTATCTATATATATCATATATAATATATATATTTAATTAATATAATATATATATTATATATTATATATATATAATAATTAATATTATATATATATTATAATATATTAATATTAATTTATATATATTAATTGATTTAAGATAGGTCCTGTATAAAACTTGCAAAGTTGATAGCGAAGCGAAAAATAGTGACGTTTATTCGATAAATTTCCTCGTTTTCACTTGCTATTAGTCGATTCTCTGGATATAAGCCTGAAAAATACATACTATTTTTTCACCTCGTCAAAGATTTTTTAGCAAATATTTAACTAGATTAGATAGGCTTTATAAACTCACAGTATATATTATATATTATATAATTCTATATATATATAATATATATATATATACTTAAATTAATATATATAATATTATATATAATATATATATAATTATATATAATTTATATAATATTATTAATATATATATTATAATATATATATATATATATATATATATATATATATATATATATATATAATATATAAATTATATATATATATAACATTGTTTAAATATAGTTGAGTATATATATATAATATTTTGATATTATATAGCCTTGTCGCCTAGTAATCTTTACCAAGATAGGAGTCTAATTATATTTTGAGAATTTTAAATATTATTTTAATAAATTCGTAAGATGCTGTATTATAACTGATCTTTCAAAATATTATTCTTGAAACCATACTTGGTTAGCTATGCGACTATTATTATTATTAATTATATAGTATTATACTCATTCACGTATTCTATTATAAGTGGCTAAATTCTTCTGTAGCATCGAGAGTTTGAGAAATGTATACATATAATCTTAATGGGTTTATCGGGCAAGGAACTCAGCACTATGCCTGCATTATAAAGATAGAATGTGACTCAAAGAAGGCTCGCTGCTATCGTAAGCAACTAAAAGGTTAGTCATATAGAATGCGGAGATATGAGCAACATAATAAATACGTTAGCTAAGTGAGTCAAGTATGAGGCTCGAACTGACAGTAAAAGATAGCTTGCTAGCCTTTGAGAGGAGAAGAAGGTTAGCTAGTACTCTTACTATAGAGTAGAAAAAGTTTAGCTACTTGACTAGTATAAAAAAGTTAGTATTAAATGACTAAGCTGAATGATGAAAAGTATGATGAAAGCTAGGCTTGAAGCTGTAAGCGGTACGTGTGGTAGTAAAATCCTAAGCTCGATATGCTGAAGTATCCCATAAATATGATTATAAGTTGGAGTGACAGAAAATATGCAAGAGAAGCAGAAGTATAATAATAGTAAATGCTACTAATATAAATTGAAATAGCTTGACGTACTCTATATAATAAGATAAAACTAGCGTCCAATACATGCGCTCTAAGCAGTATAGCTTCCTACATAAGCGCTCAAGAGCAGTCCACTCTAGCACTTCCTACGCCTAAATTAAATAACCTCCAGTAAATAATTGTAAACTCCATATTCTTCTGTCATGTAGTATGAGAAATTGATATATATATATAGATGAAATGTATGATGTTTGAAAAATACTAAAGTACGAGAGAGCTTATCGACATCCCTGTGATAAGTAAATAGTACGTATATTAAATGTAATGTTTGTAGTACTGAATAGAGAGCTGTTTACCTACTCTCAAAGTGTGAAGGCAGTCAGCTGTGATTCAACAATATGACTGCTTGAAAGATTATAGAGAACTTAGGATGATGGATTACTCAGTTAATAATAAAGAGTGCTATTTCTATGTAGTGAAGGTTAGTAGAGTGTATAGCTCCTAGTGAAAGTTAGTAGTTGGTTAGATTAGGTTAGTTAGTTAGCTGGTTCAGTATACTACAAGACTTTGTCTTTAAAGTATAATTTAGAAAAATTTGAGTCTCTTTATCGCAAAGTGTTTAGATAGAGAACTCAATTAATCTTTCCTGAGCATCTGAGGTTGAAC
Source organism: Trachelipus rathkii (assembly GCA_015478945.1). Lineage (NCBI taxonomy): Eukaryota > Metazoa > Arthropoda > Malacostraca > Isopoda > Trachelipodidae > Trachelipus > Trachelipus rathkii. The sequence goes on along the minus strand of JABUQX010044387.1, from coordinate 18,804 downwards.
TATCAAGAATTTTGAAAAAATTAAATTGAAGACTGTTACTAATAATATGTATATAATATTAATTTATCATAGAATGCGTTTTTATTTAATAATTCTTGAATATTCAGCGCAAGAGTAAGGATAATATTATTTGCCACCTTTATTTAAAGTACGTATTTTTATATAGTGTTAATAATTAATAACTTACGTCTCTGCGAAATAACTACTGCTAGTTAATACTACTAAAGATACAAGAGAGAAGTTAAATATTTACCTCTTGTTATATTAGATCATCCGCCTATCTCAAGGGTTTTTCATAGAAAATGATTATCCTGCTTAAACAGGATTAGAAGAGTTTTTTGTTTTGTTTTTTGTTTTCTAATTAATACATATCAGTTTTACCAATAACGTAATTTTTCAACATATCACTGTAGGATACACCACAACATAAATAAATAAATTTTTAACCCGATTGCATGAAGTTCTAGCAAGGTAGTGTTTGACTTTCTACGAATGTAACATTATAATTTCAGCAAATGCGGAATAATCGTACGAGCCAAATGTATCTTTAAAAGTTATAGATTAGGTTAGAGATTACAGAGATCAATGAAAAGGTAAAAGTCTAGCGTTTGTGGTTAGAATAACCCGGCCATATATAACAGAGTAGATCACCTCGCATCTTGTATAACAAAAAATTTATTGAAATTTATTAAAATAGTATTTAAGCGTTTATAAATAAAAAAAATAGACATGAAGGGAAGGTAAAAAAAGAAAAAAGAAAAAAAAGAATAAGCGAGATAAAGACCAGAAAAGGGAAGAGATAGATTATCGTTTTAATGAACCATTATAGTCAGGTGACCCATGTGATTGTGTCAATGACGTCTCTCATGACTAAGAAAGTGACGATCTTAACTGAAGAAGTAAATACGCCCTTACCTATATAATATTGTTCAAACTGTAGTGGTATGAGGACCAGAAGGTTCCAGTAAACAAAAGGCGATGAAGAGATCGACGCCGTATTTGGACTCGAAGTAGGCGGAGGAACCCCGTGTCGAATGCCTGTAGCATATGGGACGGTGAACAGATGTCGTGCCCAGACACTCCGTGATTCTGGTTGTAATCATGTGATCGTACGAAAAGAGATACGTACCTGAGAAGTGTTATGTTGGTGACAGCATAACGTTGAGGTTGATGGACAGAACGGTGATAGAGGCTCCACTCGCGACTATTGACGTGGATACCCCTTACTATGTGGGTAGGACGACCGCAGCAGTGCTGCCGGGAGTCGTCTATGATTTAGTCATTGGGAATGTCAAAGGTGCATTACCCCTGAGTCCAGCCTAACCTCGCATGGGAGTCGACTGTGTGTCGAGGTCCTCGTAATGTAGAGGACGAGCATAACCATAGAAGTTTGCTGTTCCCCATCGCCGAGAGTGCTGAGGGAAGTTCTCAAGAAGAACCTACAGAGACTAATCATAATTTTGGAATGGCGAGTTCGGAGAAAGAAGAGTTTTCTAGAGAGAAACCGTCAACGCCACAATCTCTGGACATCATCAAGAAAGATGTCGAACCAACCAGTGAGCCATCATTGTGTGTGATGACAGAGTCTCAAGGTTCATCTAAGGATGACGAAGTTACAGAAGAAGAAGTAGTTAGAGTCCTAATAAATCCACTAGAAAATGTTGAGGAAGGTACAGAAGTACCAGATGTCCAGGAGACATCCGATGTAAATAGTACACTTAGGCTTAAGAAATCAGTCTGTACTATAATAGATAGTGAGTCACTGAGAGGTGATATAGCCCCTCACATACAAAGTTCCATAGAGGAGGATATAGTAGCTGTGGGTGAAGAAGAAGCAACTCTCAACGAAAGCATAAACTGCACAAGAAGTATAGGAGGGTCGCGAAATTATTGAAATGACAAGATGCGAATGTCTCAAAGAGAGGAAGATTAAAGATAGTTGGAAAAAGCTTGTGATGGTATGCCGAAACGCAGAGAGAAGGTTAAGAGTCATCCTCAGCAAGTATGCTGGGACAGTCAGGAATTTATTGCGTTAGGTAAAAGATGGGAAACAAGGGAGAAGCAGAGTTACATTAAACTGTTTAGTGATGAGGACAATTATTGTGCCAGAATATTTTGGTAAAGGGAGTGAAGATGAGACGCCGAGACTGCCATGGAAAATGGTACAGTCGTAATGATGTTAAGTGGACAATGAAAGGTTTGGAATAAGTCTTAAGAGAATGCATCGACAGCTCGGAAATGTTGGAAAATAAAGGGAAGTTATGTGCGGAGAGCATGAGCAAGAATATACTTCGGTATGGTTAAAGAAGGGAATGTCAGTAAAAGAGGAGAGATGTAGAACTGATTGTAGAGGCGAGAAGTATGAGGATTATGGTAAGAAAAACAATGTAAAGAGTTATCAGTGCTGAAATTATTATGTGTGCCAAGGAGACGATTAGGATAGTAGCTAAGGAAGGGATGAAAAGTGTCGAAAGAAGATAACAGTAAAGACAAAGAAATGTATATATATATGTGATTATTATTAATTCAATAGATTGAGAGAGAAAAGGTATACGATGATCGTAAAGTAGAGAAGATGTATGTATAGTTGGTAAGGTACTAAATAGGGGTTGTAAAGAGAACACTTGAAATTGATTGTATCGTATTACCAGAGTTAAACGGCGATATAACTGTGCGTCAACACTATTAAAATAAATGGATGAATAAGATAATGAGGCGCACTATATTGTCAGAATAGTTTCATAAATTATGCTTAGTAAGTACTCACCGGCTATAATATATATGATAAACCATCATCCGAAACCTGAGGACTGTTCTTAAAGATATTAGTTGATATTTTACCTAAATCCAATAGTGGGTCGAGACAACGTCATCGCTTATACTATGATAGCAGTCCGTATATAATATATATAATAATATATTTATATCCGATGGATTACGTTGGGTTCATCTCTTTACATAAAGTCTACTTATAAGATAGAAGGATAGCACTGTTTGTTAATAAATAAGAACTATATGTTTATTAATTCATTATATGTAATAATAAATGCAAATATAATGATATCACATTTGCCTTATTCATGTTGGGTAAGGCCAAAGAATAAATGTACAGCTTAATACATAATGATAAAATTATATTTTATCATTATATTTGTTATTGAAAAATTAATAATAAGTTCACGCGAATTCGATTGCAATAAAATTTTTTTCCTCTTTTCTTGTGGTCTAGGGGCAAATCTACTATAATCTGATCTTTATATAATTTACTATCAAGCTACTAATCTAAAATTACTGTATAAATATGTTTGTTTATATTATATATATTGTGGAAGGAGAAATAATCAACTAATGAGAACTATCACTCATTTTAAGACTTATTGGTTTAAAAACCTGAAATTAGTCATTGTGTACTGATTATTAAACAAAATAGTATTCTATATAATTATTATTATTATATTATATATATTTTATTATTATTATTAATTATTTAATTATATATTATATTATTATTACTATATATTTATTAATTATTATTATATTATATTAATAAGTTAAAGAATTAGATTCTGTACTAGAAATATTTAATTTCTATAGAAGGAGAGAGAGAAGGATATAATGATTTACGAAATAATTTTAAATATGGTTTTGAACTACCTATGAGTAGCGTATATTAAAGATTATTTAATGTGTAAAATAACTGCATTAATACTCCTGCTTGAGATGTTGAAAGGGCTAGTGAGCCGAGAAGATTGCTACTTACTACTTTTCTAATAATTCCTGTTACCTTCTTAATGATGTATGTATGCAATGCTCACACAGAGAAATGCACAATTATGTCTATTTCTTTCGAGATAGAAAGTATGATATCAATAGTTTATAATTCAGTAGGTTAATTACAGTCTTACGCAGTTCTCCTCTATTGAATTGTCTTTGAATGCTTATTACTATTCTTGTCCTTTTGAAAATTAATATAATAACAATAGGGAATACATTCATATTAAATCCTATTAATGTTTTAAGGAAGTTAATGAGATCTGGATGCAAGATGTGATGATTTGTGAAATCTTTGATGAATTGTAACCTCGAAAAGATTAACTATCCATCTTAATATTTGAAATGAGTTAAATATGGGCGAGTGTAATGTCACTTTGTGTGTCTCCTTTTTTCAGCTTCTCACTCGTATGTAAATCTCAAATCTCTCACTGTTTCAACATGATTTTATATTATCCAGGATCTAGTTGGAGTGGTGTCCTCAAATATCATCGATACTAACTTTCCTTTTGATTATATGTGTATTGTGAATCTACGATATTCTATTTGTGTATACCATCTAGATAGTGTCTATTTTGCCTAATGTTAGCATATCACTGTTCATCAATGGGTATGGAATATGCTAAGAGTGAATTTTATTTCAAATTTTATAAATACCGTCGTTGATATAGTTTCGAATGTATTAATCTAAATACCAAAAATATGGTAATAATAAGTTTATATATAAGATTAATAGAGTAGCTCATGAATTTGTACTCTTATAATAGTTGTGTGATCTCTAGTATTGTGAATGTTGTTCTTGAGTGCGTTTGTTATTTGGCAAGTTGGTGTATCTTCTTTCTGGCAGGTGCATTTGTAAGGTATCCGCACTCTCTCTCTCGAATACGAATTTCTCAATTAGATGTCTCTAATTCACAGGTGTATATCTTAATTGAGACAGTGACTTTATTACTCTAAAGATTCTGTGCATATAAAATTAGTCAGATATGAAGTTGATTGATGATTACTCACAATCTACGATTGGTCTAACTTGTTATAAGTTTATTTAGATTTAAAACAGATCATTGAGTCTACGATGTATACTCAGTCACTGAATTCTAGCTCTATGCATAATATAATTTAAAATATAATATTTACTTACTAATCAGAAACTGCCTTTATATTATACCGGAATAATACTTAAAAATTTTGAGTGTGTTCTGATGTAAGTAACATTGTAGAAAGTAGAGACAGCCATCGGTGCTCTCTCATCGTGTTCACTAGTTGACAACAGGAGATCTTCATATAACATATAAATACGTGTTCCTATATTATTTCATAGTAAAGTTACTTTATAAGATTACGGTATCAAAATCATATCCAGTTAGTTATATTTTTGTTCAAACCATTTTATTCTTTATTTTTTTCATTTTTGAACATAAAATATATATTTTAAATTATATTAATTAATTATTTAATATATATACATATTATGGACAGGATCTTATTAATAAATTAGAGTTAGATAATATATTTGTTACTGTTTAACTGTTAGTTTAACAACTATAATTAGTCACATTGATGACACTAATAATATGTATACATATTTATGTGTATATATATATGGCATTTATATCGTGCTATCATAAAATATTCAGTAATATAAATATATAAAGCCGTTTCCATTATTATCAAGGCGAGCGAACTCTGTTGTTATTGCGTATTTGATAATAGTAGTTATTATCCTTATGCTCGAGACATCTCCTAAAAATATATATACATTGACAACGTTTATATGTATACGATGTAAAAAGCTGTTGTATTCACTAATAAAGTTTACAATTTGTATTAAGCAACAGTTATTTTTTAAAACTTTAATTCCTTTTTAAAATTCTGAAGAAATTTTCTTGATGGTTTTCCAAACCAATTTATATTTCTTGTTTATATTTAAAATTAAAATATTCATAAATAAGTTATTATATGTATATTATATAATAGTATAATATTATATTTTTTTTATTTATATATCTATATGTTCTTTAAAAAAATGTATAATTGATTCCATATATGTCTGAATTTGGAAAGTAATGATACACATAAAATACAGGTGTAAATTTCTCTATATTAGAAAATGAAATTAATATTGAATAACTGAAACTGTTTTTCAGATAAAGCAACGATACCCGTTAAAATCCGTTATGTTCCACTATATGAAGGGCTCAGGTACGAATATGAGATTATGGTGAGTTGTAAAGTATAATAAAGACGCATTATGTATTATATAATTAATAGCACAGCTCTTATATACCTCATCCATATTTGCTAGGTTAGGAAGGCCTGGATACTGTTATCATATAGGTTTGAGAATCTAAGAAATGGTAGTATTTAGTTGGTATAATTGTTACTAAGAGGACTAACTATGTGTATGTGATGGATAGTCCAAAATGAGACGTTTAGCTCTCAGTCTGAATGATCACTAAGTTTTTTCTCTCTCTCTTCTGTTACCAGTATACTATTTTTTTAATTTTTCTCGTTTGAATAATGTGAATTGGATTGCAATTTTAACCAAAACTAAATAATTAGTAACTGGTGCTTTTTAATTTCCTTCTATATCACATGCATTTGAGAATATGTATAGATCGGTTAAGATATTATTATTAAAATAATTATTATTATCTCTGCTACCGTTTCTTCTTGGTTCACCTTTCCCTCTCTGTAAATAAATATGACGTTTGGTGGCTCTAGAGCCTTCTTGAGATCTCACTCACCTGAGAGTGATTTCAGCATGATACGGCGGCGGAGATTCGGGCGAGCATCTATTAAGGGATAGTCACGCTAAGGACTGCTCGACACTCGATGCTCATCACGACATCCCATCGAAACACAGCTCCCGAATGCACATCACAAATTTCTGATTACTCAAAGTGACGTGATCAGTGTTTATATTAAGAGTTCTCCTATAATCAGCCTGTGTTCTATCGCCTCTCTTCTCCCTACGTCTTTCTCTCTCTCTGTCTCTTCCATTCTAAAATAAAGGACCCAGCCTTTTTCCACGTCTCTAATAGTGCCTGTCGTTCTTTCACGAGAGGCTCCACCTAATGAAAGGATCGTAGAGCTAGAGTGCTAAAGGCTCAGAATGGGGTATGCGTTCCACGTCGATTCGTCAAGGTCCTCAGAGCTCATATCATCACCCATAAGACTCGATATAGTCATTTCTCATAACTGAGATATAGTGTCTGATGTTCTCGTCGCGAGTTCTCGATAGCTTATTAAATATCGTTTCATGAGGAGCATAAATACACTGCTTGCAGAAAATGTCAGACGAAAGAGAAAGCGCAGTAATTATCGTCGGTAACTGGGTGATGAGATCCTGTATAGAAGACAAGTTACAGAGTTATGAGATAATGCTGTTGATAATACGGGATCGCATAGAGTCCGGAGAGCCATTCTATTTTCTCCTTATTCCTACTGAAGTGAAGTTTCACGGTGATGAATAAGGAAAAGATAAAAAAAAATAGTAAATCACTTGTGTACGACTATCTGGTTCCTAGAACTGCTATATCTCTGAATTAATATAAATTGACGACACATTACAATTAATCTAACCTACAGCCCTCCACGTATATTTATGATATATTATCTTCAGATTAGTATGTTAGTCTTCCTTCGTTAATAAAATATATCTGGTTGATCGTTACGTTATTTCCTCTCAATTAATGTTCCGAAATTGCTACTAATGATCTACATAAAAATTCTTATTGTATCAGAAGATTCTCATTATTGAGTTATTGTTATTCACACAGGCTAGATGAGGTCTCTCTTCGTTTCTTTCTATCCAATGAGCACGTAACTAGTCAAATTTATTCTTAATTATCCTGAATATCACGTAAATAGCTTTTTAAAAAGTCGTTACATAATTATATCTCTTTACAATCAAACCTGTTAGAGACCGCCTTTTAAAAGCTGATTACCTCATTAAATGTAAATACAGTTATTCTAGCAAATATACCTATATCAACTAACTAAGCTTGTGGTGTGTGTGTGTGTGATGTGATGTATGTGCACATCTGGTTGAGCTCACTATTTCGTCATAGGTAAATAAAAATGTACATTACTAAATATATCGCTTGTTCTTTACTGAAGTCAAACATATGTACATTGTAAGGTTGCTATGAAAATAATATAATATTCATCATATAAGTTATATTTTGTTATTACCAGCAGTTTTATTTATTTTAATTAAGAGAGATGAAATTATTTTATAATGTTGTTTAAGCATTCTTAGATATATAAACTATCTATTGTATTGTTTGGCTAACTTTTCGATATGGATGCCAACGCCCCTTTTCTAGGAAAGCAGGATGAAGATGGGGGTTAATGGGGGAGTATAAACGGAAGAAATTTGGCATTAAATATAGTAGATATAGTAGTATGGATGGACGAAAAGAGCGTCTAAATGGCCTATATCTTGTTACTGAACCAGCTTGATAATATGCTGATAAATCAATTACAAATATTTGCGCTAGATTGAATTTTATTCATTATGATGAAATTCCCAAATTAGTCGTGTATTAATTATTATACATTAATTGATTACTTTTTGTTTAATCATCGCAATACATTGAGTGGATATTACTACTATAAATTTATTTATATATAGTTCGCATAAATCGTATATAGCGTATGAGTTACTAAGTTTTAGCCATATAAATTTGGTGCTATCATGTTATATTGATTAGAAAATAAATTCATCTTTGAAAGTTCAAATTTCAAGTCATATCGACGTGTGCATTTTGACTTCTATTTAAAAATGTGAAAACTAATTATTTTATTATATTAATGGATCACTATTGTATAGTATTTTCCTATGTTGGTCTCGTAGTATATTTTGTTACGTATAAGGTATAGAGTAGCCTAGTTACTTCAGTAGTCTCGACGCATTAGCCTCTATCGCATATCAATGTTTTAGCTTTCCTCGCGAATAGACTCAGTCTTAGTGTGATTAATAGATATAAGCCTATTTTAGTATTATTAAGTCAGTTGGCATAGGATAGGTTAGGCATATACGTATATAGGTGGATACAGACTCATCAGAAGCTTCACCTCGTAATTATTGTTAGTATTCTGCGTTATATTATATTTAAAAGTGGTAAGAAAGGTTATAGAAAATTAATCTATAAAAATTGATATTTTCATTAGAATAGTTGTTATTAAAAAACATATTTCAACTTAAATTATTTTATATAATAGATAAGTCGTTCTAACCTATTTTGTGTAGCGCCACTTTCATGTGTTGTTTTGGCCGATACGCTCCATCAACTCTTCCATTTGCAAGCACAGTGGGATATTCATAATGAGGGAATTGCGCTACCTATAGGTATATTCTTATCCTTATAGAGCAGTGTGGACCCTCTGAGATGAAAGATTATATATTAACTAAAACCAAGACTTGGGACGATTATCGTGAAGATAGATTAAAATGATAAAAAGTACCTTGTATAACTGAAAAAAACGCCATACACGCAGTTTATAGAAGTTGTAATACAATTACAGTTAAAATTGTATATTCCTTGCGTAAACCTTTACAGCAATGCCACCTTCTGAGACTGCTTGGTTGTAGATTTTCTATAGGATTGGGTGAACGTATTCGCTCATTCGCGATCATATGGGTAGTCATTACGTAGAGGTACGATCTTCCGTTCATAAATTCTGCGCACAGATTAACTGTTGTGCTACTGTCTCTCTCACCTAAAGAAACACACGAAGATTATGGGTTGTTATTTCCCCATAAGAACTGACCCTAGTAATATTATAAATATATATATGTGCGTTATTTTATAAACGTAATCTTTTCGTAACAATTATTAATTGTCATCATAGGTTATTTCTTCCTATTTTTAATTTTAAGTAAATATTAACGGCACTGTCATGTATAAGAAAATAAATTGACCAGCAATTAATATCCTATTATATTATATTACTAATTTTGTACTCTCTAGTACGCTGCAAGAGTATTTACTCATGCCCCCTATATTAGTTATCAATGACCCTCAACTCCCCTATCAGTAGGTGCGTAAGATCGCCCAGGTTAAGATAACCATAATTAATGCGATAGTAATTATATCTCAGCATCAATAAATAGATACTAGTATATTACTGGCAACACATATCTATCCGAGTATACATGTGATGAGAGTAGAGAAGCGCTAGGTCTCTGTGTCAACTCTATGAGCAGTGGTTGAAGATTTATCCTCATTATACCTCTCTTCCATATCCAGGAATTTCATTTACTTACCATGCAATAGAGTATATATGTATTTTATTTAATAAGCCACTTTTACTTTATTGAGGCCTACTTGAGCCCTTACTCATAGCATAACTCGGTTACTATTACATAACGCAGTTCCTAAGTCATAAACCGTTTGTGAATAAAAAAAAATACTTATGGAGGTGACTTAGAAACATTACGTATCACTCCCCAAACTTGTATATGATAATCACCCACATTCTAGTAATGACATTCAACTTCGTTGTCAAACGCATAGTGATTCAGACTCAAGGAGAAAAGATTGACGGGTCAAATTACTCAAATTGAACTCGCTAGGAGTCTCCAAAAAGTAGTATTTTTTCTATGGCAACCACAGTGAGATACAACCCATTGAATGAGAATTGAGTACATTTTCGACAAATGAGAAACTACCTTATAAATTACTATAGTCTTAAAATATTTGAATGGTAAACTTGTAGTGTTTATATTAGTATAGTAGTGTGAAATATGAATAAAATATATACCCTTAGAAGTAGTATAATAATATATATTAGCGGGTATATATATATTAATTAAATTATAATAATATAATATTTATATATATAAATTATATATATTAATTATATAATATATATATCATATTTATAGTATATTATATTAATTAATATATTAATTTAATATATATATTACAGTAGGTGTACGAAAATAGGGACAAAAAATTTGTAGAGGATAATTATCCTTTTATTACCTATTACAACGTTTTGTCTAAATAATAAGTTTATCTTTGTAATAGTTCAATTATCATTTTAGCATGGTAAATAGAGTTAGTAAATGAGATAGCAAGAGGATTATTGATGTGAAACATTGAGTTGTAGTTATATGTTACCGTATTAATGATTATTGTACGAGATGGTCATATCGAAACTCTTAGCAATAACGTTAAAATATAGTATAACTATATGAACTAAGTATAACTGTATTTGCTTGTCTTATACTAATATATTGGTACACTGTTAATATTAGTAATGCTTGATAGTACACCTTATTATTATAGAGATAGGATAATATAATAGTGTGTGATATAAATATATTGTTGATTGATTAGTACGTGAGCAATATTTACTCGGGAAACAGATATACAATATATAATATAACAATAAATATTATAAAAATAAATAATAGAGAAATTCCATTAAATAATACTTCACTTAATATTATATCCCCCAATATATTATATACTTATTAGATAAAACAGATTATTAATATTATAATAATTAAAGTTTTATAATATTACTACGGATGAATACCGCTAAATTAATACGTATAATAAGGAACAGAATAAATAATAATACAAAGAAGTAATATTAATAAATAATCAATTAACATTATTATAATATAAAGAGTATAATGTTTAAATAAAATAAGTAAGTATCCAAAACTATCTATTTTTAATAAAAAGAATATAACGAAACATAATAATAATAATAAAATAAATAATAATGAAACAATGAAATAATATATAATATCAATAATAATTATATAATTAATAATATCTTTACCAGGGTTGCAGACTAAGGTTTGGAGTCCGAAAATTAAACCACATTTTTAATACCTTAATAAAATCAAAGTTGATAATGAATATAAATTATATGAAAATTTAATAATAATAATAATAATATAATAATTAAATAATAATAATAATAAGATATAGAAAGATATACCTGGGTAAACCATTTACAGAATAGCGTTAATATCATACTGTAGAATAATGGATTACCTCATAATGTACCTAAGGAATAGAAGCTTTTATTATACACAAATAGTAAAAAAATAATAAATTAAATTTAAAAGTAACTTAAATTAATAGATATTAAATAAATGATATTAAAATATAATATAATACTAGATAATAAATAAAATATATAAATTTTAATTAGATAAGAAATTTACTTAATGAATAAATAAGTAGTTATATTGATTTATTTATTCATAATAATAATTGAATAAAATAATAATAAATAATAACTAATATAATATATAATAACTATAAATAATAATATATAATATCATATAACTAATAATACTAATAATAATACATAATGATAATAAATTAACATATAATAAATTAAATATAAATTAATAATAATAAATAAATAATAATAATAATAATAATAATAATATATAAATATAGTAATTAAATAATAAAATATCTCATAATAATTATAATAATAATAAATATATAATAAAACTCTTATTATTCAGTTGATAATAATAACTCCAAATAGATAATAATATAGATGTAATATCCAATTAAAATTATCAATTTACCCGGAACATTAAACACCAATAGGTTTGCACAGCAGTACATCTTGCATCTATCTCTAATAACTCAAGTATCACTACAAGTATGATAGTGAACTTTACAGAGAAACTTTATAATAAGACAAAATCCTACTGTTGTAATTGTATAGACTAAGATAAGATGATCCTCTTCAAATTTGTACCCCTATTAATTATTCATAGCTTTAGCGGAAGAACCCTATGATATTAATATAATAGTATATAATATTAAATATATATATAAGGTATATAGTGCTGATATATATTTAATATTATATATATATAAAGTATATATAATATTTACCTAATAGATATAGATATAGATATTAATATTATTTTATAAGTAGTAATAATATATTATTTAATTAATATAAATATATAATATATATAATATATAATATGATATGAGTATATTAATATATATAATAAGTATTATATATATAATATACCAATAAAATAGATAATGAATTATATAATATACCTATATATATAATTAATAAATATAATATATATAATATTAGTAATAAATTATTTGTAGTGACATTAATGGAATCCCCAAAAGATTGAAATTTTAGGTGATTTTTACTACAACCTAAACGAAAATTGGAATAGAGATTATAGATAAAATATAAGATAATATATATCATAATAGAGAAAAATTAGATGAAGTTAAATAATAATAATAATAACCATAATGAAATAATAATTTAATAAATAATGTATAAAATATATTAATTATATATCTATAAATAATAATATCTGCCAACAGAGTGTCGGGACGGTCGGCTGGGTCTAGGTGTCGCGATCCCAGAATCCAAAAATTAGTTAACTTATTATTCTTGGTATATTATATATGTGAAGTAAACTTACAAATCATGTGTGCAATAAGTAATAGAGATGACAATCCAAATGCAGTAGGCCAGCCTTATATAATCTAGGATGTTTATATAAGACCTTCTAGAATATATATCTAGGTAATATAAATGGTGAGTAGGTAAGGGCTATGCCATAGCCTGGATATAGGTGATTAATATTATAATATATATATATATATATATAATTTAGTACCATCATATAACTCCACCCTAATAATATAGTATATGATATATATATATATATACACTATAATATATTATTATATAATATATATATATATATATAATATATTAAAATAATATATATATAATATTATAATATAATATTATATATATATAATATATAATATATATATATATATTATATATTGACCTATTAGAATTATTATATTTACACAAATTATAATTTTATATATAAGTGTTTATTTAAAATATGATTCGCAAGGCTAAAATATTTAATTATATAATTTGTTTACACTGGAGTTACACTTGTCTATAGTGTTTATTTTCATAAGCAGCTATTGTTTAGTAGTATAAGTACTACGTGAATAAAAGTGAGTGAGTTATAAGAGTTAGTATAGTAGATATATCGCCACCATGACACAATAGTGAATATTTTTTATTATTTTATTATAGTATTACTATAATTATCTAAATTTTTTATTTTATTTAACTGAGTTTTTTTATTTTATTAAAAGTTATTATTATTTTTAATTCTGAATTAAAGCTAACTATTAATATAATGTATTTTGACCTTGGAGTCTCCGTATTATTGAGTTATATGTTTAATTCCCTAAAAGTCTATTAGTTATCATGTTATGTAGTCAAATATATCCCTCAGGGAATGTTATAGCCTACCACCATCAGCACTCATTAAGCAAGCCGCAAACCATGCGCCATATGATAAAAGTATTTCGTAAGCCTTGCGTACCGCAGGCGCCCATATATATATCATGGCCAAGTACGCAAAGACGCGTTAAGTGACTTGCAGGTAGAAATATCAGGTGTGTGACGTCATTCTATGATGTAATGCATTGCATCCCAGTTTCTACTCTTGTGTATTAATAAGTTCGAGCCGTTAAAGTATACACAAATAAACAAATTCTTATAATTCTTTTTAACACAATAATTTTAAATTCCACATATAGATTATTTATTAGGATGTTACTATCTCTACAACTCAATTATATTATAATTTATTCTATGTCAACCTATACTATATAATAATATTATATAATTAGTATATATATATATAAAAGGTCATATTTTTATATATAATTAAATATTTATATATTCAACTTTTATATATTTTATTCAGTATATTATTTCTGCTTTTTCTCTTCCTTGTATGTATATATCTATTGACTATTATATATATAAAATTGAATACCGCCTTAATATATAGGATTTCTTATGGAAATAATATAAACATTCATAAATATATGAGACAAAAAATATTAATAATCACTATATATATAATATAATTTAGATATATATATATATATAGATACAATAATACTATATTAAGGTTTCTTATGGAACACATAAGCTATACCTCACTAATATATATAAGTTATATATATAACATATATATATAAATAGTATATATATACTATAATTTATTAATTATATATATATTATCTATATGATTATATTGTATATAATAAATATAAAAATATTATTTTATATAATATAGTATATAATTATAACTATATATATATATATATATGAAGTTATATGAAATTTATAATATACTCATACAAGTGACAGTTAAGGGTCCTCAGAGCCTCTCATTTTGTGTTGTCAATTATTCAATTGAGGGATTACTCTTTATAAACTATTAAAATAGGAGTAATTTTATATCATTTCTTAGTTATTTTTAAAAATTAACTACTCATAGAAAAAGTATTCATAAGTTGTAAGAAATATTGTCTCAACCTTTTCTATGATATTTGAAACTTATCATATTTTGACGGATCTATTGCTATGCTCTCAATTTTGACACGTATTAGTAAGGGACTCCTTAAACTTGTCTATTTGAAGCAGTTTTTCTTTTGTAGTATTTCTCCGTAAAATATATATATATTAATATATATATATATATATATATATTATAATAATATACTCTATAATAATTATATAATATACTCACACTCCCCCGATATTATAATACTATACCTATAGTATATCTGAGATATATGGATAAAAAATCAGATATTATTATTTTTAAATTATATATTCTTAATCGATTTTTTTTTTCACTCATTTTTGTATCATCACGCTCGAGTGCAGTGGATGATGTGTACTGATATGAAAACTGCAATACTGTTCGAGATTTTATAATATTTAAAGTGGCTATAAGCGTAGCCTCATTATAACAATTACCAAATATATGGATTAAACATAACTGAGTCAACACAAGCGTACCTTATGATAAGTTTAATCTAATAATATATCCTTCGATATATATGATTATAAAGAATTAAAAGTCTATAATTAATCTTAATATTAGAAGAATTATTGTTTTCGTAGAAAAAAAAACATTTATTAATTAAAATATTAATATAATGATATTTAATAATTACCATTATTTTTAATAAAATATTATATATTATATTAATAACATTTAGATATATATATAATAATATACCAATATAATCCAGATCTAACATTATAATATAACCTATAGTATACTAGTTATACGAGTTTGGTTTGTAAGTTAAAGTTTTAATATCAAGGTATAAAAGATCTTAAAATAATAAAATATCGAAAATGATTAAAAAGTTTTGAATAATTTCTTCTCTTTTTTTAATATATATAAGCTAATGATCATAATCTAGTAACATAATATTATTATTCCAATACTATATCTAGTTTTAACAATATACTTCTTTCCTTTAATTTTTGTGTTGTAATTAAATAGGATGAAAGAATCAGTTTTTCATCCTGTACTTGCGAGAAAACATTTACATTTACTAGGCAAAGATATTTAGTGAATGTTATAATTATATATTATTATATTAAATAAGGATAGTTAGGTTAAGTAATAAGTAAGTAAGTAAGTAAGTAAGTAAGAAGTAATAAGTAGTTAGGTTATTTGAGTTGAGTTAGGTATATAGATTGAAACCTTATTTGCTTATATGGTATAAAAAAAACTTGCCAACTTTAATCTTTATGCTTATGGTTAAAAAAAAGATGAAAGTGGAAAATACAAATTTTAGCAATATTAAACATTTTTAACAGATCAAATAACAACCACCACATAAGCATATATATATTATATATAATATATACCTAAATAGCGATAAATATACCTAGACTTATATAAGTATATAATATATATATAATACGTAATAATAAATTATATTAGTTAACATTTATATTGAATATTATCCCTTTACTAATAAACCTTTAATTGAAATAATCTCATATCTAAAGTCTATTCATGTCATATCACCCTGTTACTTAAAGGCGACTACATAACCAAAGTACCTATCACTTAATACATAAACAAATACTTTTCTACCTAATATACTATATACACATAAATTATTATTACCTTATACTATATCACTCAACCTTTGCCGATTTCCATGTTATTTGCAGATGTACAGATCATAGTCTAACTCAATAAGTAATTTTCGTCGTCTTCCATGTTTACTAACCTATAAAAGGTATGATAAACTCTAGTTTAAATTTCTATTTATGGATATGTCTTGAATATGCTTATATTCTATCTCCATTCATAATAATTTTAAATTCTATAAATTTCACGTAAATCAAAAACATTATACATTGACATAACTATTTGAAGTCTATAGCCAATTTACTACTTTAAATACTTTTATGGAACGTGTCTAATTATCTTGCATTATTTTAAATGCTCTTATTATTATGATTGTACTTCCTTAAAATTAATTAATGTAAGTCTATAAATATAACCTTGTCTCCACAATCACCCCGAATATTTAACTTACCAGATTTGAGTATTTCTAATGAAGAACTATCCTCACATACAAAACTCCGATCATCAAATAAAATTACTTCCATCCCGCAATAACTGAGCCACTTAATTATCCATTCGCACAACAATCAATATTAATTATAACGGAACAATATTTACTAATATCTAAATTAATTCACATATATGACGTAACCTCCGCTACTATATATTTTATACATGATTGAAATATGAGTGTTTATCTTCCTTATCATCATATTTTTGTCTATTCTTTTGGTGTATATGAAAGCATCGGCATACACCATTTAAATTTATATTAGCAAGCCTATATAACTAATAAGTCATTGATTTTAATCAATTGCAATATTTAGTTAATATTACATCACCATTAAATTATCTACAAATTGCAAGTAAATAATGTTTGCTTATTCAGCAAAAAATAAATAAAATATTACTAAAATACCCAACACTCATAACATAAAACAACATAAGCCTTTCCATATTATAATATAGGAACTATTCATAAGACGATATACTACATAAAACCTAACGCATCAAAAAACCTCCACTTGACACCTCGCTAAATATTTTACCCACTACACAATAAAAATATTTAAATAAGTTTATTATAAAAGAAATACCTTTTTTAGATAAATAGTAACATATAGATGAAATGCATTAACCATTATATACACAAAAATCCTTATTCCTATACTGTCATATATAAACAGTAATAAAAAACAATCAGTACTCCTTACTAATCATACGAGAAAAGATAAAAACCATATTAATTGATGCTTATTTACAAATAACTGAATTGCTATATATCCATTGGCACAATCGGAATAAGCACTCATGTTCATCACTATGTTTTGTAATATCACATGAAAAAATCATAGCATGTTAAAGATTAAAATATGAATATAAAACCTGCAGCTTACACGCTAATCCTCATCACACCCTTACCAGTTATACTGAGCGGATAAACTGGTTTCTACTATAATAACGACATAAGATATAACTTATTATCACCCTCCACATAAAGCCTTAATCAAAACCATAATCTACCTACTACTAACTAAACGGTCAAACGATTCCAGAGAAGAAACTAATCTAAGTTGATTTGAAAGCCACATATCACGTAACATACATTTATCCCAGATTTAACTCACCACGAGATAAAGATAGTAACGTTCGTAATTCAACAATATGCTCTAAAACCCCTACGTTAATTCCTCTAATAAAATGTTAATATTCGCTTCTGGACTACCCAGTTTAATATTTTTCTTCGTATATTCATTCCCTATTAAAATAATTTACCTAATAATTATTGTTAATTAAATTTCTTTACTTCATGATCACTCTACGTATTGTTTCGCCTTCCTCTTAATTACTACAGTATATATATACACCAAGGACCATAGCCTAATAATAACGAGGTATAACTTTCAAAACTCTCCAACAGTAGAGAGACGACTATAATTACTATTAAATAGTTCCTTATCTTAAAAATTAAGATAATTACGCTATTATACACCGCTAAAAGAATCTAATATGTATAGCTTGTGAGATACTTATGTGTCGTATTATAATAAATAACACTTACTGTT
>JABUQX010044386.1:45000-63419 GCA_015478945.1 Trachelipus rathkii | reverse complement strand
GGTACTACGAAGCAATATTAAGAACTCAGAAGAAATCCTACTCAAGATTACTCTCGTACAGAAATCCTCCCGACAAGAGCGATAAACTTCAAGGAAAAGGCTGCGACTTGAATTTCGGTCACCAATTTTTGCCGCTAAACGAAGAGTCGGAGGCAAGTTCGAAAAACGAACTGGAAAAGCTGCCGACTTGCCAATTCGCCTTACAAGAGTATCTCAACAGAAGGGACTTGTGTTACAACTTTACTTGTGTTACAACTTTACTTTTTCATTGAATAAATCGTCTTCTAAGTTTGAATTTATTTTAAATTCCTAAGTAACCTTGAGTTACTTTATTTAAAAAGATAATTGATAGGAGACTTTTGTTTCCTATTCCATAAAAAGATAATTTATTGCAAACTTTGTTTGCGCTTACTAAAGAGATAATTACCTCAGGACTTTGTGTCCTATTTCATAAAAAGATAAGTGCGAAACCTAGTGTTTCATTTCATAAAGAAATAATTAAATCGCAGCGGCCTATCGTTGCTGTCGTAGTTGAGAACTACAAAACTTTTTAAACTCATCATTTACTTATATAGGGGGACTAAAGAAGAGACCACCTACATCACTCCAAGTCCTTCCCTATATAATTGGTGATCCCAGAGTTGTTCAATAGAAGAACACCCAGCATCTTCAATCAACCCTCCAAATCTTTCAACAGTAACTGAATATCAATGTCGGACAACGAGGAATCGGACACTGCTGCTTTGGCTCAGGTAAGGATTAAAGTTCCTGTATTTTTAGAGGCTGCCGTTTCTTCCTGGTTTCACATTTTAGAGGCCCAATTTTTCCTTGCTAGAATTACTTCGGAACAAACTCGTTTTTATCACACTCTTTCTAACCTTCCTGCAGAAGTTGTTTCTCGCATTTCTCCTTCTGAACTCGAGAGTAAAAATTATTCTTCCCTTAAGGAATCTATCATTTCCCTATTCGAACAGAGCAAAACAGAAATGTTTCAGGAGCTACTGTCCAAACAACCTTTTACTGGTAGACCATCTGCGTATCTTCGCGACATTTTAAATTTAGCATCTAAATTAAATGTCGGTGAAGATATCGTGCGCCTTCGTTTTCTTGACGCTCTTCCTTTCTCTATTCGTCCTGTTATTGCCGCCCAAACTTCTCTCTCATTGGAACAATTAGGCGCATTAGCCAACGATCTTTTACCATTTGTCAATCCTTCGTCTCAAACTGCAGCGAGCTGTGCTCCTGTAGTTACAAATCCTGTTAACAATTTTCATAAGCCTACTACTTCAATATCTTCTATTCCTTTTGGCCTTAAACCATTTTATAACGATCAGAAACCTAAAGTTTGTCGATCACACTAATATTTTGGTACACAAGCTAGGAATTGCAAGCCTTGGTGTCAATGGCCAAACAAACAAGGCTTACAAATATATCCCTCTTCTAGACCTTCTTCACCTGCATCTTCTCGTGCCTCATCACCTGTTCCTACTTCAAAAAACGAATAGAGCGAGATCCAATAAGCGCCATCTTGGGCTCGCATTTCAAAACTGCTGTTTGTATTTTTGGAAAAACCATAGACTTTTTAGTCGACACTGGCACAAGTATAACAGCCCTTCCTATATCGATGGCACGTAATTTTTCTCTTTCCCCTACCGCAGTTTCATGTACTGCAGCAAATAATACTCCTATTAAGTGTCATGGTGAACTTACAGCATGTTTTACGTTACCATCCCTTCGCCGTGAATTTCAATGGACCTTTCTAGTTGCAGACATAGCAACCCCCCTTCTCGGCATGGATTTCTTCCATCATTTTAAAATAATTTTGGATTGTGGTCAAAAACTTATTTTGGATTCCACTACGAACCTACAGGCTCCTATTCGAATTCTAAATGGTTCTGTGCCATCTCCCATTTTTAATACGTTTCCTTCTCATCCAGTAGTAACTCAACTTTTGGAGGATTTCCCATCTCTAACGTCACCTATTAATCCCTTACAAAATTGTGAGTATAAATCTAAAATTTTTCACCGTATAGAGACAAGTGACGCTCCCCCTGTTTATGCTAAATTTCGTCGTCTAACAGAGGATAAATTAGCAGTTGCAAAAACTGAGTTTAATACTCTCTTAAAAGCTGGTATTATTCGTCCTTCTAAATCCCCCTGGTCGTCACCTCTTCACCTCGTTCCTAAGAAAGCTCCAGGTGAATGGCGTCCATGTGGTGATTTTAGAACTTTAAATTCTGTGACAAAACCAGATCGTTATCCTCTTCCATATATTAACAGTTTGTCTCATAAACTTCACGGTACGCATGTATACAGTAAAGTAGATCTTCTCCGGGCATATCATCAGATCCCTATTCATCCAGAAGATATAGAAAAGACTGCCATTACGACCCATTTTGGTCTTTTTGAGTTTGTTTCTATGCCTTTTGGTCTTCGTAATGCTGGAGCTACTTTCCAACGCTATATGGATTCAATATTTCGAGATATTCCTTTTGTTTTTGTATATCTGGATGACTTATTAATTTTCTCAGAGAATCAAGAACAACACAAAGAACATTTGCGTCAAATATTTCAAATTTTACATGATAACAACCTTCGTATTTCTGTTCCAAAGTGTTTATTTATGCAATCATCTCTAGACTTTTTAGGTTATCATATTTCTTCCCATGGCCTTAGTACACCTGATTCTAAGAAGTCTGAAATTTCCGCCTATCCTATGCCAACTGACTATTCTAGTCTTCGTCGTTTCCTTGGTATGGTGGGATATTACCGTCGTTTGATTCCTAATTTTGCTAATTTAGTTTTTCCACTTTCGGAATTGGCCAAACTTTGTCCTAACAAATCTAGTTCTCTTTCTTGGTCTCCGGAAGCCTCTAAAGCATTTCAGGAAATTAAAACTGCCATAGCTAACGCAGCAGCTCTCCAATTCTCTCATCCAGATGTCACTCATCTCCAACTGGTCACTGACGCTTCCCAAGTCGCCATCGGAGCTGCACTGCATCAGATGATTGATGGCGAACCAATACCAATTGATTTTTACAGCAAGAAATTGACTACCCAACAAAGAAAATATTCAGCTTTCGACAGAGAACTCTTAGCAGCATATTTTGCTGTTCTTCATTTTAAACACTTTTTAGAAGGTAGAGATGTCGTCTTGTGTACCGATCATAAACCCCTTGTCTCCGCTTTTTATAGCAGAAATCCAGCAAAGAGCGATCGCCAGCAAAGACATCTTTCTATCATTTTGGAATACGTCTCTTCAGCCTTATATATTAAAGGATCAGATAATGTGGTAGCTGATGCTTTATCACGCTCCATATCATCTACTTCCATCGATCCAGTTGATCTTCCTGCTATTGCACGATCACAAGCCACTGATGAAGAATTACAAACTTACAAGCCAAGACTTCATGCTTTCCCACTCTATGACAATCTTCAAATTTGGTGCGAAACTACTACTCCTCATCCTCGTCCATTTCTTCCTAAGAAAAATCGTGAACAAGTTTTTCAAGATCTCCATGGCATGTCTCATCCAGGTGTCAAAGCTTCTCTTCGATTAGTGAAGACGCGCTACTTCTGGCCCAATATGGATAAAGATATTCGTATATGGACTCAATCTTGTCATCAATGTCAAAGTTCCAAGATTCAACGCCATACAAAGCAACCTGTGATTCCATTAGAAATTCCTTCCCAGCGCTTTGAAACCGTACACATTGACATTGTTGGACCTTTACCTTCAACCACCGCTATTCAAGAATCTTCAGCAACGTTTCGATATCTTCTCACTTGTATTGATAGAAACACAAGATGGATGGAAGCCTTTCCTCTTCAAAACACCACTGCAAAATCTGTCTCTTACGCTTTCTTACAGTGGATCTCTAGATTCGGCGTGCCTTTATATGTCATCACGGATCGCGGACCTCAGTTTGAAAGTGAATTTTTCTCAGAACTATCTTCCTTAATTGGTTTCCATCGACTTAGAACGTCATCTTACCATGCCCAAGCTAATGGAAAAATCGAAAGGTTTCACCGATCTTTGAAAGCAGCAATAATGGCTAGAAAGACTGATTGGTTACTCTCCTTGCCCATCATCCTTTTAAGCCTTCGATGTATACCTAATGATTCAGGTTACTCCCCTTTTCAAGCTGTAAAAGGAAAAACACCTTTATTACCCGCGGATCTCTTTCCTTCAAATCCTTCTTCAAAACAAGAATTTGAAGTCTTTATGAAAAAATTCATCGCTAGAATGAAAGAACTCGATTTCAGACAATCTCCACCTTTGCATACGTAACACGATGTTTCTTTCATCCCTGAAGCTTTAAAAACATGTACACATGTATACGTACACATCAATCGCATCAAGAAGACATTAGAGGCTCCTTACACTGGACCTTTCCTTGTGCTGCAACGGTTCGATCGATGTCTTGAGTTACAGTACCCAACGGGAAGAACTGATATGGTTTCCATTGATCGATTGAAACCTGCATATATGCCTCCTGTAATAAACTCAGATGTTGTACCACGAGATGCCCCTTCATCACCCGATGTTTTGTCAGAAGATTCTCCTTCAACACCATCTGATGTTCCTGCACAATCAGTGCCAACATAAGAACCTCCTTTGCGAAGAAACCCGAGGCGTCAAGTAACATTCTCCAAACCAAATAATGTGAAAATATTTTTATATATAATATAATATTTGCTAACATTTTGTTATTTTATCATTTTTTAAATGTTGTAGTTTGTTTATAATCTAAACGGATAAAACCAAATTATCGCTTATGTGTAAATGCAACGCTTTTATTTTCTAGTATATATTTAATATTAACTTGTATTTTTACGTATTCAAATATTTGTTATTTCTGTATTGGCATTCTGATGTTGCAGAACTATTCACGTAATTGATTATTCTTCAAATTTCATGGTATACTATTTTTACCTTCAAATGTTTATATGTCTACTTATGCCCCACGGAGATTATTAGATAAGTTCGCCTTTGCAGGTGCTGTAGCCCAAGTAATTTAGTCTTTTTTTGCCCCATGGGAAATGGTAAATATGTCCAAATACAATCTCTTTTTTCAAATGACCTAGTAATATCGACACTATTGAAGTGAAGTGGTTAAATTTTTATATCCTTGTTATAATTATATAACATTACTTTTACACTCCGTTTTTTAAGCGCCGCGGAAGTAATGTTATACCCCCCATTATAAAACTTTATAAAAATTTTAATTTATGTTCGTTACTTTATGCTAAAAATTTGCCGCGAGCCAAAATTTAAGCAAGTAGTCAAAGTGAAATAGTAGATAACCCGTTCTTTTGAGGTACTCGAGCAATCTAATTTAAGAATCAGGAAAGAAAATCACTCAAGATACCTCTCTACAGAAAATCATCCCGACAAAGGGAGCGATAAACTTCCAAGGAAAAGGCTTGCGAGCTGGAAATTTCCCGTCCCACCAATTTTTGCCGCCTAAACGAAGAGTCCGGAGGCCAAGTTCGGGAAAACGAACTGGAAAGGCTTGCCCGGACTTGCAATGTCGCCTACCAAAAAGAGTATTCAACAGAAGACTTTGTTACAAACATTACTTTTACAACTTACTTTTTCATGATTAAAATCGTTTCTAAGGTTTTTGAATAATTTTAAATCCTAAGTATAACCTTGGAAGTTTACCTTTATTTAAAAAAAGATAATTGATAGAGACTTTTTTCCTTATTCCCATAAAAAAGATAAATTTATTGAACTTGTTTGCGCGTTACTAAGAGATTAATTACCTCCAGGACTTTTTGTGTCCTAATTTCATAACAAAAAGATAAAGTTGGCCCGAAACCTAGTGTTTCATTTATCATAAAGAAAATAAAAATTAAAATCGGCCAGCCGGCCTTCGGTGCTGTCGTAGTTGAGAACTACAAAACTTTTTAAACTCATCATTTACTTATATAGGGGGACTAAAGAAGAGACCACCTACATCACTCCAAGTCCTTCCCTATATAATTGGTGATCCCAGAGTTGTTCAATAGAAGAACACCCAGCATCTTCAATCAACCCTCCAAATCTTTCAACAGTAACTGAATATCAATGTCGGACAACGAGGAATCGGACACTGCTGCTTTGGCTCAGGTAAGGATTAAAGTTCCTGTATTTTTAGAGGCTGCCGTTTCTTCCTGGTTTCACATTTTAGAGGCCCAATTTTTCCTTGCTAGAATTACTTCGGAACAAACTCGTTTTTATCACACTCTTTCTAACCTTCCTGCAGAAGTTGTTTCTCGCATTTCTCCTTCTGAACTCGAGAGTAAAAATTATTCTTCCCTTAAGGAATCTATCATTTCCCTATTCGAACAGAGCAAAACAGAAATGTTTCAGGAGCTACTGTCCAAACAACCTTTTACTGGTAGACCATCTGCGTATCTTCGCGACATTTTAAATTTAGCATCTAAATTAAATGTCGGTGAAGATATTGTGCGCCTTCGTTTTCTTGACGCTCTTCCTTTCTCTATTCGTCCTGTTATTGCCGCCCAAACTTCTCTCTCATTGGAACAATTAGGCGCATTAGCCAACGATCTTTTACCATTTGTCAATCCTTCGTCTCAAACTGCAGCGAGCTGTGCTCCTGTAGTTACAAATCCTGTTAACAATTTTCATAAGCCTACTACTTCAATATCTTCTATTCCTTTTGGCCTTAAACCGTTTTATAACGATCAGAAACCTAAAGTTTGTCGATCACACTTATATTTTGGTACACAAGCTAGGAATTGCAAGCCTTGGTGTCAATGGCCAAACAAACAAGGCTTACAAATATATCCCTCTTCTAGACCTTCTTCACCTGCATCTTCTCGTGCCTCATCACCTGTTCCTACTTCAAAAAACGAATAGAGCGAGATCCAATAAGCGCCATCTTGGGCTCGCATTTCAAAACTGCTGTTTGTATTTTTGGAAAAACCATAGACTTTTTAGTCGACACTGGCGCAAGTATAACAGCCCTTCCTATATCGATGGCACGTAATTTTTCTCTTTCCCCTACCGCAGTTTCATGTACTGCAGCAAATAATACTCCTATTAAGTGTCATGGTGAACTTACAGCATTTTTTACGTTACCATCCCTTCGCCGTGAATTTCAATGGACCTTTCTAGTTGCAGACATAGCAACCCCCCTTCTCGGCATGGATTTCTTCCATCATTTTAAATTAATTTTGGATTGTGGTCAAAAACTTATTTTGGATTCCACTACGAACCTACAGGCTCCTATTCGAATTCTAAATGGTTCTGTGCCATCTCCCATTTTTAATACATTTCCTTCTCATCCAGTAGTAACTCAGCTTTTGGAGGATTTCCCATCTCTAACGTCACCTATTAATCCATTACAAAATTCTGAGTATAAATCTAAAATTTTTCACCGTATAGAGACAAGTGACGCCGCTCCCCCTGTTTATGCTAAATTTCGTCGTCTAACAGAGGATAAATTAGCAGTTGCAAAAACTGAGTTTAATACTCTCTTAAAAGCTGGTATTATTCGTCCTTCTAAATCCCCTTGGTCATCACCTCTTCACCTCGTTCCTAAGAAAGCTCCAGGTGAATGGCGTCCATGTGGTGATTTTAGAACTTTAAATTCTGTAACAAAACCAGATCGTTATCCTCTTCCATATATTAACAGTTTGTCTCATAAACTTCACGGTACGCATGTATACAGTAAAGTAGATCTTCTCCGGGCATATCATCAGATCCCTATTCATCCAGAAGATATAGAAAAGACTGCCATTACGACCCCTTTTGGTCTTTTTGAGTTTGTTTCTATGCCTTTTGGTCTTCGTAATGCTGGAGCTACTTTCCAACGCTATATGGATTCAATATTTCGAGATATTCCTTTTGTTTTTGTATATCTGGATGACTTATTAATTTTCTCAGAGAATCAAGAACAACACAAAGAACATTTGCGTCAAATATTTCAAATTTTACATGATAACAACCTTCGTATTTCTGTTCCAAAGTGTTTATTTATGCAATCATCTCTAGACTTTTTAGGTTATCATATTTCTTCCCATGGCCTTAGTACACCTGATTCTAAGAAGTCTGAAATTTCCGCCTATCCTATGCCAACTGATTATTCTAGTCTTCGTCGTTTCCTTGGTATGGTGGGGTATTACCGTCGTTTGATTCCTAATTTTGCTAATTTAGTTTTTCCGCTTTCGGAATTGGCCAAACTTTGTCCTAACAAATCTAGTTCTCTTTCTTGGTCTCCGGAAGCCTCTAAAGCATTTCAGGAAATTAAAACTGCCATAGCTAACGCAGCAGCTCTCCAATTCTCTCATCCAGATGTCACTCATCTCCAACTGGTCACTGACGCTTCCCAAGTCGCCATCGGAGCTGCACTGCATCAGATGATTGATGGCGAACCAATACCAATTGATTTTTACAGCAAGAAATTGACTACCCAACAAAGAAAATATTCAGCTTTCGACAGAGAACTCTTAGCAGCATATTTTGCTGTTCTTCATTTTAAACACTTTTTAGAAGGTAGAGATGTCGTCTTGTGTACCGATCATAAACCCCTTGTCTCCGCTTTTTATAGCAGAAATCCAGCAAAGAGCGATCGCCAGCAAAGACATCTTTCTATCATTTTGGAATACGTCTCTTCAGCCTTATATATTAAAGGATCAGATAACGTGGTAGCTGATGCTTTATCACGCTCCATATCATCTACTTCCATCGATCCAGTTGATCTTCCTGCTATTGCACGATCACAAGCCACTGATGAAGAATTACAAACTTACAAGCCAAGACTTCATGCTTTCCCACTCTATGACAATCTTCAAATTTGGTGCGAAACTACTACTCCTCATCCTCGTCCATTTCTTCCTAAGAAAAATCGTGAACAAGTTTTTCAAGATCTCCATGGCATGTCTCATCCAGGTGTCAAAGCTTCTCTTCGATTAGTGAAGACGCGCTACTTCTGGCCCAATATGGATAAAGATATTCGTATATGGACTCAATCTTGTCATCAATGTCAAAGTTCCAAGCTTCAACGCCATACAAAGCAACCTGTGATACCATTAGAAATTCCTTCCCAGCGCTTTGAAACCGTACACATTGACATTGTTGGACCTTTACCTTCAACCACCGCTATTCAAGAATCTTCAGCAACGTTTCGATATCTTCTCACTTGTATTGATAGAAACACAAGATGGATGGAAGCCTTTCCTCTTCAAAACACCACTGCAAAATCTGTCTCTTACGCTTTCTTACAGTGGATCTCTAGATTCGGCGTGCCTTTATATGTCATCACGGATCGCGGACCTCAGTTTGAAAGTGAATTTTTCTCAGAACTATCTTCCTTAATTGGTTTCCATCGACTTAGAACGTCATCTTACCATGCCCAAGCTAATGGAAAAATCGAAAGGTTTCACCGATCTTTGAAAGCAGCAATAATGGCTAGAAAGACTGATTGGTTACTCTCATTGCCCATCATCCTTTTTAGCCTTCGATGTATACCTAATGATTCAGGTTACTCTCCTTTTCAAGCTGTAATAGGAAAAACACCTTTATTACCCGCGGATCTCTTTCCTTCAAATCCTTCTTCAAAACAAGAATTTGAAGTCTTTATGAAAAAATTTATCGCTAGAATGAAAGAACTCGATTTCAGACAATCTCCACCTTTGCATACGTCACGCGATGTTTCTTTCATCCCTGAAGCTTTAAAAACATGTACACATGTATACGTACGCGTCGATCGCATCAAGAAGACGTTAGAAGCTCCTTACACTGGACCTTTCCTTGTGCTTCAACCCGGTTCCGATCCGATGTTTTCCAATTACATACCCAACGGAAGAATTGATATGGTCTCCATTTGACGAATGAAACGCATATATGCCTCTGTAATAATCAGATGTTACCCCACGAGATGCCCTTCATAACCCCCCCGATGTTTTGACCAGAAGATTCTTCCTTCAACACCATTGATGTTCCCGCACAATTCAGTTGCCAAACAGAAGAAAGAACCTCCTGTTACGAAGAAAACCGAGGGTCAAGTAACATTCTCCCAAACAATAATGTTGAAAAATATTTAATAATATAAATATTGTAACATTTTGTATTTTCCAAATTAAAGTTTGTAATGTGTTAATCTACGGAATAACAATATGCTATGTTTAATGCACTTTATTCTATTATATATAATTATTGTATTTTTACGTATTCAAATATTTGTATATATGTTTTTAGATCTTCGGATGTAACCAATTATGCTCGTATTTGAATGATTTTCTTCAATAATTCATGTATGACGTTATTTTTACCCTTCAATGTTATTATGTCTATATGTTCTTCGGACAAAATAGATATGTTTGCCATTTGAAAGTACTTTAACTTTTATGTATTTTTAGTTTCATTTTGCCCCATGAATGTTTATATGTTTGTGTGCAGTGTAATGCCCACAAATATTGTATACATTTGAATTGAAGGTTTAATTTTTTATATCTTGTAATTATATAAACATACTTTTACCACCCTCCGTTTTTAGCGCCGGAAGTAATGTAGTACTCCATTATAACTTTTATAAAAATTTTTTAATTTAGTTTTCGTACTGGCTAAAAATGCGGCGAAGCAAAATTTTTAGCAAGTCAAAAGTAAATAGTATATAAACCGTCTGTGAGGGACCTCGACATTTATTAAGATCCAGAAGAAATCTCCCCTCTCCAAGATACTCTTCTACAAAATCCTCCCGGCAAGAGCGATAAAACTTCAAGAAAAACCGGCTGCACTTATGAATTTTCGGTCCACCAATTTTTTTGCGCTAAACGAAGGTCGAGCAAGTTCCGAAAAACGAACTTGGGAAAGAAGGTGCGAGTGCAATTCGCCCTACAAAGAGGTAATCTCAACAGAAAGGGACTTTGGTACAAACTTACAACTACTCATTGAATAAATGTCCTTCTAAGTTTTGAATTATTTTAAATTCCTAAGTACCCCTTGATACTTTAATTAAAGATAATTTGATTGGAGACTTTGTTTCCCTTTCCATTAAAATAATTTATTGCAAGCTTTGTTGCGCCCTACTAAGAGATAATTCCCTCAGACTTTGGTCCCTATTTTCATAAAAGAAAAGTGGCCCGGAAACCTTGGTGTCATTTCATAAAGAAATTAAATTCGCCAGCGAACCTACCCGTTCCCGGTCCGTATTTTGAACTAACAAAATTTTTAACTCAATTTTATTAATATTTAGGGACTTAAGGAAAGACCACCTAATCCTCCCAAGTCCTTCCTATATATTAATATAATATATATATTTATATTAATAATATATATATTATTTATATATAAATATTATAAATATAATTAATATATAATATATATAAAATTTTTTAATATAATATATTAATATAATATATAATAATAATTATAATATAATTATTAAAATT
Organism: Trachelipus rathkii; assembly: GCA_015478945.1. Classification (NCBI taxonomy): domain Eukaryota; kingdom Metazoa; phylum Arthropoda; class Malacostraca; order Isopoda; family Trachelipodidae; genus Trachelipus; species Trachelipus rathkii. The sequence continues at coordinate 52,016 of JABUQX010044386.1, read as the reverse complement.
TAAATATAAATTATTATATATATAATATATATATAATAAAATAGTAGGATAAGGGTACCCTCGTCCAGTCGGCTTCATAGTCTATATCTATTAATAAATCTCTTATCACCACTTATCTACTACTTCATTTATATGACCTTAATGCAATATTGTTTTATAGCTATATTTTTAGTATTTACAATGTTGACATATATTATAACTTAATAAATACTGATACAACCATATAACTCATCATTAAGTTATAGGCAATCTATTTAACTTAGAGTTCTCAGGTGATTACATTTATGAAAATAGTGTGTAGATAACAGGTGGTAAAATATGAATATATAAAACGTTAATTAGCTAATTAATGTTATCAACATAGCGAAATTCTCATATGTCTTTTAAATTAATTTATGCTCTACGTTATTGAGTAAAGAACTTTCTACAAAAATAAAAGTCCATGACACTACCCTCAAGACAATAGTGCTTGAATAAAAGTAAAAGGATTAAATGTTTAGATTTCCTGTCATCAGTAAAAACTAATGGAGCTTTCGTGAATATCTTAAAACATTTGCTCAATTCATATAAAACATGAATATATATAGATATAACTATATTTCTGTGAATTATAAATTTTACTATATTTTATGTTACATATGTGATAAATTGTAATTTAATTCAAATATTTATCCTCATAGGCACACATCATCAACATAACCTATTATATATTATATATATATATATATATATATATATATATTATATTATAATATCATATTATATATATTTATATATATATATATATATATATTAATATATATTTATATATAATATATAATTATAATATATATATTAATATATATTATATATATATTTATATATATATATATATATAATTATATAAGTTATATATATATATATATATATATATATATATAATATATATTATATATATTATATATATATATATATATATATATATATATATATATATATTATTTATATATAAATATATATATATATATATATAATATATATATATATATATATATATATATATATATATATATATATATATATATATATTATATATATTTATATTATATATATATATATATATATATAATAATATATTATATATATATATATTTATATATTATATATTATATATATATATATATAATATAATATATATATATATATATTATATATATATATATATATATATATATATATAATATATATTATATATATAATAAATATAGGTATATTTATATATATATATATTATATAATATCTATATATACATATATATATTATATATATAATATATCATATATATATAATTATATAATATATATATATATAAATGAAATATATATATATATTATATATATATTATATATATATATATATTATATAATTATATTAATATATATATATATTAATTATATATATATATATATATACTATATCTATATATTATATATAAATATATATATATATATATAACTATAATATATATATATATATATATATATATATATATATATATATTATCTAATATATATATATATATATATAAATATATATATATATATATATATATATATATATATATAGTATATATTTAATATATGTATATATATATATATATATTATATGATATATATATATTATATATATATAATATATATATATATATATATATAATATATATATATATATATATATATATAATAATATTATATTATATATTATGTATATATATATATATATATATATATATATAATATATATATTATATTCATAATATATAATATATATATAATATATATATATATGGTTTATATATAATATTATATATATATAATATATATATATATATATATATTCAATATATATATATTATTAATATAATAATAATGTAAAAGATTTAAATTTACTATCTAATATTACATAATTATATAAAAATTAAAAATAAATTATATAATGAATTAATAGTGTATAATGTAATATATGAGTATTATAGTATGATATTATATTAATATATTATATATATATATATATATATATATACTGATATATATATATATATAGTAAAATATATATAATATATTATTATAATTATATATATATGATATATATATATATAAATATATATATATATATATATATATATATATATATATATATATATATATATATATATATATATATATATATATATATATTATATATATATATATATTATATATATATATAGATGTGGTTCAGAAGATTATATAGGGAAGGACTTGGAGTGATGTAGGTGGTCTCTTCTTAAGTCCCCCTATATAAGTAAATGATGAGTTTAAAAAGTTTTGTAGTTCTCAACTACGACAGCAACGATAGGCCGCTGCGATTTAATTATTTCTTTATGAAATGAAACACTAGGTTTCGCACTTATCTTTTTATGAAATAGGACACAAAGTCCTGAGGTAATTATCTCTTTAGTAAGCGCAAACAAAGTTTGCAATAAATTATCTTTTTATGGAATAGGAAACAAAAGTCTCCTATCAATTATCTTTTTAAATAAAGTAACTCAAGGTTACTTAGGAATTTAAAATAAATTCAAACTTAGAAGACGATTTATTCAATGAAAAAGTAAGTTGTAAAGTAAGTTGTAACAAAGTCCCTTCTGTTGAGATACTCTTTGTAGGCGAATTGCAAGTCGCAGCCTTTTCCAGTTCGTTTTTCGAACTTGCCTCCGACTCTTCGTTTAGCGGCGAAAATTGGTGACCGAAATTCAAGTCGCAGCCTTTTCCTTGAAGTTTATCGCTCTTGCCGGGAGGATTTCTGTAGAGAGTATCTTGAGTGAGATTTTCTTCTGATTCTTAATAATTGCTCGAGTACCTCAACAGAACGGGTTTATATACTATTTCACTTTGACTTATGCTAAAATTTTGCTCGCGCAAATTTTAGCATAAGTACGAACATAAATTAAAAATTTTTACAAAGTTATAATGGAGTACTACATTACTTCCCGCGCTAAAAACGGAGTGTAAAAGTATGTTATAATAATTATACAAGATATAAAAATTAACCTTCATTCAAATGTATACATATTTGTGGGCATTTAACAATGCACACAAACATATAAAACATTTCAATGGGGCAAAAATAAGAACTAAAATACATAAAGTTAAAGTACTTTCAAATGCAAACATATCTAATTATGTCCGAAGACATAAGTAGACATATAAACATTTGAAGGTAAAAATAGTATACATGAAATTTGAAGAATATTCAAATACGAGCATAATTGGTTACATCCGAAGATCTAAACATATATACAAATATTTGAATACGTAAAAATACAATAATATTATATATATAGAAAATAAAAGGTGCATTTAAACATAAGCATATTTGGTTATATCCGTTAGATATAAACAAACATACAAACATTTAAATGGATAAAAATACAAAATGTTACAAATAATTATATATATATTAAAAATATTTCACATTAGTTTGTTTGGAGAATGTTACTTGACGCCTCGGGTTTCTTCGTACAGGAGGTTCTTCTTCTGTTGGCACTGATTGTGCGGGAACATCGAATGGTGTTGAGGAAGAATCTTCTTTGACAAAACATCGGGTGATGAAGGGGCATCTCGTGGTACAACATCTGAATTTATTACAGGAGGCATATATGCAGGTTTCAATCGATCAATGGAGACCATATCAGTTCTTCCCGTTGGGTACTGTAACTTGAAACATCGATCGAACCGTTGAAGCACAAGGAAAGGTCCAGTGTAAGGAGCTTCTAACGTCTTCTTGATGCGATCGACGCGTACGTATACATGTGTACATGTTTTTAAAGCTTCAGGAATGAAAGAAACATCGCGTGACGTATGCAAAGGTGGAGATTGTCTGAAATCGAGTTCTTTCATTCTAGCGATAAATTTTTTCATAAAGACTTCAAATTCTTGTTTTGAAGAAGGATTTGAAGGAAAGAGATCCGCGGGTAATAAAGGTGTTTTTCCTATTACAGCTTGAAAAGGGAAGTAACCTGAATCATTAGGTATACATCGAAGGCTAAAAAGGATGATGGGCAATGAGAGTAACCAATCAGTCTTTCTAGCCATTATTGCTGCTTTCAAAGATCGGTGAAACCTTTCGATTTTTCCATTAGCTTGGGCATGGTAAGATGACGTTCTAAGTCGATGGAAACCAATTAAGGAAGATAGTTCTGAGAAAAATTCACTTTCAAACTGAGGTCCGCGATCCGTGATGACATATAAAGGCACGCCGAATCTAGAGATCCACTGTAAGAAAGCGTAAGAGACAGATTTTGCAGTGGTGTTTTGAAGAGGAAAGGCTTCCATCCATCTTGTGTTTCTATCAATACAAGTGAGAAGATATCGAAACGTTGCTGAAGATTCTTGAATAGCGGTGGTTGAAGGTAAAGGTCCAACAATGTCAATGTGTACGGTTTCAAAGCGCTGGGAAGGAATTTCTAATGGAATCACAGGTTGCTTTGTATGGCGTTGAATCTTGGAACTTTGACATTGATGACAAGATTGAGTCCATATACGAATATCTTTATCCATATTGGGCCAGAAGTAGCGCGTCTTCACTAATCGAAGAGAAGCTTTGACACCTGGATGAGACATGCCATGGAGATCTTGAAAAACTTGTTCACGATTTTTCTTAGGAAGAAATGGACGAGGATGAGGAGTAGTAGTTTCGCACCAAATTTGAAGATTGTCATAGAGTGGGAAAGCATGAAGTCTTGGCTTGTAAGTTTGTAATTCTTCATCAGTGGCTTGTGATCGTGCAATAGCAGGAAGATCAACTGGATCGATGGAAGTAGATGATATGGAGCGTGATAAAGCATCAGCTACCACATTATCTGATCCTTTAATATATAAGGCTGAAGAGACGTATTCCAAAATGATAGAAAGATGTCTTTGCTGGCGATCGCTCTTTGCTGGATTTCTGCTATAAAAAGCGGAGACAAGGGGTTTATGATCGGTACACAAGACGACATCTCTACCTTCTAAAAAGTGTTTAAAATGAAGAACAGCAAAATATGCTGCTAAGAGTTCTCTGTCGAAAGCTGAATATTTTCTTTGTTGGGTAGTCAATTTCTTGCTGTAAAAATCAATTGGTATTGGTTCGCCATCAATCATCTGATGCAGTGCAGCTCCGATGGCGACTTGGGAAGCGTCAGTGACCAGTTGGAGATGAGTGACATCTGGATGAGAGAATTGGAGAGCTGCTGCGTTAGCTATGGCAGTTTTAATTTCCTGAAATGCTTTAGAGGCTTCCGGAGACCAAGAAAGAGAACTAGATTTGTTAGGACAAAGTTTGGCCAATTCCGAAAGTGGAAAAACTAAATTAGCAAAATTAGGAATCAAACGACGGTAATATCCCACCATACCAAGGAAACGACGAAGACTAGAATAGTCAGTTGGCATAGGATAGGCGGAAATTTCAGACTTCTTAGAATCAGGTGTACTAAGGCCATGGGAAGAAATATGATAACCTAAAAAGTCTAGAGATGATTGCATAAATAAACACTTTGGAACAGAAATACGAAGGTTGTTATCATTTAAAATTTGAAATATTTGACGCAAATGTTCTTTGTGTTGTTCTTGATTCTCTGAGAAAATTAATAAGTCATCCAGATATACAAAAACAAAAGGAATATCTCGAAATATTGAATCCATATAGCGTTGGAAAGTAGCTCCAGCATTACGAAGACCAAAAGGCATAGAAACAAACTCAAAAAGACCAAAAGGGGTCGTAATGGCAGTCTTTTCTATATCTTCTGGATGAATAGGGATCTGATGATATGCCCTGAGAAGATCTACTTTACTGTATACATGCGTACCGTGAAGTTTATGAGACAAACTGTTAATATATGGAAGAGGATAACGATCTGGTTTTGTCACAGAATTTAAAGTTCTAAAATCACCACATGGACGCCATTCACCTGGAGCTTTCTTAGGAACGAGGTGAAGAGGTGATGACCAAGGGGATTTAGAAGGACGAATAATACCAGCTTTTAAGAGAGTATTAAACTCAGTTTTTGCAACTGCTAATTTATCCTCTGTTAGACGACGAAATTTAGCATAAACAGGGGGAGCGTCACTTGTCTCTATACGGTGAAAAATTTTAGATTTATACTCAGAATTTTGTAAGGGATTAATAGGTGACGTTAGAGATGGGAAATCCTCCAAAAGCTGAGTTAACTACTGATGAGAAGGGAAAGTTATTAAAAATGGGAGAAGATGGCACCCAGAACCATTTAGAATTCGAAATAGGAAGCCTGAGGTCGTAGTGTAATCCAAAATAAGTTTTTGACCACAATCCAAAATTAATTTAAAATGATGGAAGAAATCCATGCCGAGAAGGGGGGTTGCTATGTCTGCAACTAGAAAGGTCCATTGAAATTCACGGCGAAGGGATGGTAACGTAAAAAATGCTGTAAGTTCACCATGACACTTAATAGGAGTATTATTTGCTGCAGTACATGAAACTGCGGTAGGAGAAAGAGAAAAATTACGTGCCATCGATATAGGAAGGGCTGTTATACTTGCGCCAGTGTCGACTAAAAAGTCTATGGTTTTTCCAAAAATACAAACAGCAGTTTTGAAATGCGAGCCCAAGATGGCGCTTATTGGATCTCGCTCTATTCGTTTTTTGAAGTAGGAACAGGTGATGAGGCACGAGAAGATGCAGGTGAAGAAGGTCTAGAAGAGGGATATATTTGTAAGCCTTGTTTGTTTGGCCATTGACACCAAGGCTTGCAATTCCTAGCTTGTGTACCAAAATATAAGTGTGATCGACAAACTTTAGGTTTCTGATCGTTATAAAACGGTTTAAGGCCAAAAGGAATAGAAGATATTGAAGTAGTAGGCTTATGAAAATTGTTAACAGGATTTGTAACTACAGGAGCACAGCTCGCTGCAGTTTGAGACGAAGGATTGACAAATGGTAAAAGATCGTTGGCTAATGCGCCTAATTGTTCCAATGAGAGAGAA